>NW_019091582.1:352595-363725 GCF_001949145.1 Acanthaster planci | reverse complement strand
CGATTCTGTGCTGAGCTCGATCATAGAAGTGACGAAAAATTGCCTTCGTGCTACCTGCCATGAAAAGAAATGCGAAATTTTGAGTGTCTATTGCTTTAATCATTAAACTGTTCTACACCCTTGAAAACCACAAGGGTGGGTTTGGGGCTATCCGCGTGGTCTACGAGGATATGACTCGCTAACCATTTCAATTGTGCTCGATGACACTTGTAAGTCATGTTTGCGTGTCTGTGTTCAGAATGTGTCATTGTGTATGTCCTCTGTACAGTGATCGTGTACATTCTCACAAAAAATGGCCTGGGTTAATTTTAACCCAAGGAAGGGTGAAAACTGCAACTACCCAAAATATGGGCTATGTTAACCCAATTTTGGGATGAGAATTACTTTCTGTTTCATTTTTTACCCACAGAATGAGTGGATATTAACCATTGATTGGTTAAAACAAACCAGAAATTAATTTAAATCACCCAAATTGGATTGAAACGATCTAAACTAATGAGTAGTTCCAGGTTTCACCCTCTCTTGGGTTAAAATTTAACCCAGGCAATTTTCAGTGCTGAAGGGGAAAGTTCGTAGACGTAATATCCAGAGAGCTCTTAGTTAATGAGACTGATGCTTAAGCCCCACATGCTTCGAAGCTCATTGTGCTGTTGTCAAGCTTGGTCAAGTGAGCTAACATTATGACATCAGCGAGTAAGGTTTCGGAATTACAGCCATCCGAACAACAGAGCCGCTATATAGGGTGTCTCAAAAAAAGTTTATAGTCAGAAAACTAACTGTGAATATTTTTCGAAAATCTCTTCTCCTACACGGGTTGATGAGAGTATCATGCTCTTATTAAACTTTTAAGATTTTTACGCCTGAGTGATCAGGAGCTATTTTCCTAAATCGCTCAAAATTGACTTGCGCAAACACTTGCTTTGTTCAGAATTCGAATCAAAAGTCCAAAAAAGCAAATGTGTGCTTCAATAAATATATTTTCTTCACCCATTTAGTCCTTCACGTGACCACCATTTCGTTCCACACAGATCCGTGCCCTTCTCAGCATCTCGGAGACAGCACGCCTGATCATTGCCCTGTTTTGCCTGAGAGCATTGATCTCGGCAGTGATCCTTCCTTCAAGGTCATTCAGGTCCGCTGGTGGAGAAACAAAAACCTTGGACTTCAAATGTCCCCACAGGAAAAAGTCCAATGGCGTTAGGTCGGGTGATCTCGGTGGCCATTCCACAGGCCGATGCCATGCAATCTCACGGTTATCAAACAGTTCTGTCAGGCCCGCTCTGTAACCGTTCTCCTCCTGTGTGGTAGAGCACCATCCTGTGCCCACCAAGCCCTTTGAAACAATCCATTTCTTTGGCGACGATAACGAGGCATTTGATCAATGACTGGAACGATGTTGGTATTGATCATTTGTAAGTACTTGTCACCGTTCATGTTGTTGCGAAAGAAGAATGGACCAATAATGCTCCCGCTCCCAATCAAACCTACCCAAACTGTCAGCTTATGTCTTTCATCACTGCGTAGATTTAGTCAAAATCAAGTGGTCGCTGGCCACGGGGACGATATTTTCTGATGTTGTGGGTACTCACAGAAGCATTTAAGGCAAATCCTGACTCATCTCCAATAATCAAATCTTCATGGAAGCGTGCACATGTTGGCCAAGGAGCCACTGGCAAAACTGTAACCGTCGCTGATGATCACGTGGAAGAAGCTGGTGTCGTTTAACCATTTGGTTGGGGTGGAAGCGTAAATCCAAGCGACTAATTCTGTTGAATGTAGCAGAGGGTAACCCAAGTCCGTTTAATACGACGACATCCCAACCTCTGGGCTCTTTCATCTCCTGCCTGCTGATTCGCTAGAGCATTTTGAACAGCTTGGATGTTGGCAGCACATCTCCCAGATATTCGGCGCCTATGCAAAATCCTTCTTTGTTTAGGTTGTGACTTCCTGTTATATGTACTTCTGTACATTTTTGTAAACCTTTGCTCGTGATGGACATCGTACATGGATATTGTTGACGAAACCTTCGCAGGACCTCTGCAACACTCTGACTTCGATGGAACTCTCTTACCAAAAATGACCTTTGCTGGGGGGGGGTGTACTGCGGTCTGACCATCTCGTTTCATTGATTTCAGCGCTAGAGAATGAGGCAGTGGCACGGAGGGCCTTCAAATTTATGCAATTACAAACATTCTGCAAATGTTTTGGTATGCAGTGAAATCAAACAAATGAACACCAAGTTGCCATTCTCGTTACATTTTTGTGGGGATTTGTAGGTGGGAAGAGACGGAGTTGAACGAAACCTTCCAAGGTACTCCAAGGAACAAAGCGCATACCATACTTGCTTTTCTGGACTTTTGATTTTACATCAAATTTGTTCTAAATTAGAAGTTCTTTACGCCAAAAAAACCGGTCTTCTGACGCGGGTCATGTTTTGACTGAGTAAAAAATCATGTTGACGCTTGTCCCGTTGATTTTAAACAGGGTTGTAATCTTATTTAGTATTTTGTTACACGTGTATTATTGTCTGGTGTTCTTATGGTTGAGTGGGATTTGTAACACTTTGTGAAGTATTTCTTTACTTTTATAACGACTGCCAGATACAGTTTAAGCAGCCACTTAAACGAAAAACACTAGACTGTGGTGTCAGTGAGTAGACCCCCTTTTCAGTTTTTGGAAACATTGTAAATTTATGCTTCCAATTAAAAAAATAATAATAAGAAAATGCAACGTTGAAACAAATGAAACCGGGGCCTATGCTTCAGCTCGAAAGATATTCTTAAAGATGCCTAATTCCGAAAACTGGCCTGATGAAGTTCTTGGAATTTTAATTGATATTATTCCACTTTCATTTCTTGCCATAAATATTTTCAAATTTAACAAAATATTTTATGAAGTCAATGTGGTGGTACTAAACCAAATTGGACTCAACACCTCAGGTTGAAAACATTTTCTGAAAAATGTACCAACCCTTTAATTCTTCTGTGTAATTTGATTACACTTTTGGAAGGATTCTCCTTTCACATTAGCTTTTCAATTTCCTTACAAACAGGTCCATAACACTGTCGATGAAAGTTATCAGCGAATGAAACATTACTCAAATAGAATTTTGATCATGACTTTTCAGAATGTTTATGCCTTCCGGAAGTCCCCTCTTGTGAGCTGAAAACATACATCTACATGTACATGTATCTAAACCGGACGGCAAAAGAAACTTGCCACTTCTGTCAAAGGCCACACATAAAAATTCACTCCATAGAAATAAACAATTTTTGTACACAGGTATGTTGCAATACCCCTTACTAATCACATGCCCAAAAGTAAGTGATTATCTTTATAACAAAAATTCTAAGTATTTATAGGTATAAACACTTCAATTTTGTGACTGCTAAATTTGACATCACTATCTGATGGCTGAGATTATGTACGCGGACTAGTGTAGGGAAAAATAGTGACACCGATGTCCATGATCCTTGTATAGAACTTTCAACAGGAAAGAGATCCATACGGGGACATCACTTGACGCCCTGTGGACAAACCTATGGGACCGGCCTGAAAAGATTCTGTTTTTTTAAGTAAATGCTCCAATATTTTCCTCGCTAACTTTGACATTTTATGTTATCACGTACTTTCTGATGGCTTGTAAACCACTGCAAGCATGGCAAGGGAAATTGATGTGGAACTCTTGCCTTTCGCGCGGCTATACTGCATTAATGATACGGTAACGGTGTTTCTGGTGTCCTTTCAATGAGTTGTCTTAAACTATCTATCTATCGGTAATGCGGGGAGAATCCCAACTACATGAATATCCCTGGACCGTTTGCTGTAGATGGGCGTGAAATGACATCTACATACCTTCGTAAATTCTGCCATAGACGGGCCCTGTGACCACGTTCAGATCAAGCAGACCACTTCCAACCAGAAAGATCAGAAAAGACACCGCCAAGAGAGCCACGAATGCACGCCCCAGTCGCCCCTTCATGTTCTGTAACTTCGATATCACAGTGTACACGCGCATTCAAATGGAGTTTGACTAATAAAGCATGGCAGCGAACCAAGGAAATCAATTGGCCTCACTTCACCGAGATGGCACAGTTACATAGTACGTGGCATCCTCGGTATATGTTTCCAGTCGTCACACTTCTTGAAGTATTTTTCTGTGATGAAACGTCGAACTGGGTTATAGGCCTAGGCCAGATCCACTCCAGTCATCAAGGACACATAGAACCAACGAAAAGGCTCGATCAGTCCAACATGTACGCTGAACAAAGGAGCCTTGGTGACGTGCTTCAATCAGTTTCTCATTCTGTTATTACGTAAGAGATCTTTTCAAAAGGTATCCACCTACAGTGTGATCAATAGACTAGCTTGTCCGGTTACTCTATATTTTATATAAGAGGTCCTACATGGCGGCCATTTTTCGGTAAGAGCTTTCGTTCCACAGGGATACACATGAGTAGACATTTTGTACTATCCCTCCGCGACAAAGGCAATTATCTGAAAGGTGGCTGCCATGCAGCACCTCTATAGACCCTTTTCACCCACGTTAATGTAAACAATACCACCACGTGTGGACCGCCTTGACCACGGTGATCGCATATACATGTATTCCAACCGGCAGCTCCAACCACGCTGCATGCTTGACTTGTTTATCTTGAGTAGGTATGCATTCATTACCATCACAACATATCATAGGCCCAGCACGATCGTGACAGTCGGTCAAAGATTTCTTTTGGGGGGGGGTATATACACAATGGTATGTTGCTTCTTTTCAACATCGCCAACATGCACACTGTAGCTATCCATCTTGGCCATTGAGCTTAAGGTGAATAGCAGGCACCAACAATAATGTTTAAAAGAGTTGATTGATATCTGTCGGAGATTAAGTCGCGCTGTGTAACACTTCAAGGTTACATAATTATTTTGGCAGTCAATTCAATATAGAAATATTCATTGGCGTGAAAACCAAAAGACAATTTGGAGATAGCAAAACAAAAGTCGAAATTAGAACACTTGAGACACAAAGGTACATTTGGAAAAGCTGTATTAATCTGTGAAAAGCTCGTCATTTTCCTCCCAAACCAACGGTAATGCTGACTGAACCTCGCAGACCCCCTCTTTATTGAAATGTCAAATTATTAGTTGTGAAAAAACTGATGGACCAGCCATACAAATTTGACTCCACCATGTGTCATGTGTTGAAGCACTCACAGTTTCCGCCCACAAAACTCAAAACAATACCCTCTTTTCACAAAAATTCTACAGTTATTGAACATGATGCCATAGTCATCTACCTAAGGGAAGCCAAAAGTTGAAACATAGGTCTTCCTTCTGTTTACAGGAAAATCCCAAATTCAAAATCCCTGGGATCCTTAGATATCCTAAGTCACTGCAAGCGCATAAAGCAGCGAAGCTGTGCATTTACAGTACGTGTATAGGCCTACGGGTGCAAACCACTAATTAAAGTGAGAGTTCCTGGCCAGCTCATTAGCATTAAAAGTGCCCCCCGCAGTATCTTTAGAAAAAGGAGATTGTTTGCCCCCCCCCCCTCAAAATGATGAGATTGTGTAAATCGTTGCCGGGATCAACTCCCTGGGTCTTTGAGCTTTCATATGAGAGCAGAAGGGCTAAAAACTACGGTTGAATAATGGTCCTAAATGCCCAGAAAGTTTAGGGTTGCCAGTTGAAAAATGGCTGCAATCAGACTTCGGAAAAATCACTTTTTGGGGGGGGGGTGATTTTGTTTTGTGGGAATAATNCAGGGATGTTGGCGTGCATGCTATTGGGCCCTGAACGGTGCTGATTTTACACTGTTTTCAATGGGGCTTGAATTAGTGGACTGGTCCACGGACGTGTTTAATAAAATCTGGACTCGCAATGCCCTTAATCAGATTATAGAGCCATTGAATCCACTCGCAGCCATTTTACCGAGCCGAATACAAAGCTTTTCTGGTAATGCCCGCCTTTGTTCTTCCTGACGTCAATAGTAGGGAGCCAACCCACGCCTTTGTATTCGGCTCGGTAAAATGGCCGCTGGTTGGCTTCTTTTTCATACAAAGGCGTTGCAAGTCCAGGTTTTTTTTATATACGTCCGTGGACTGGTCCCTTAATTCCTTAAGAGGGTAGATCATAATGCCCGGATGTACGCTTTTTGGGGGGGGGTTGTCCACGAGCTAGAGGGCGCTGTTCACGTGCAGGAGGATCGAGCGAACAGGTACAATCCGAATTATGCACAATACACTATTATATCATAGAGCTACAACCCATGATTATATAAAACAGCGCTATTGTCGCACCATTACCCAGCCGGCTGGTCTAGCTGTTTAGGTGTCGAACGATTGGCATGGGCAGCATCCGAATCTGTTGCCTAGAGCTGGGTCTAGGTCTTCAATCCATTGTGAATGCGTGGAGACGCGTAGACAATTGACCTAGCCGTAGCTCTGGAAGCCCTTTTTCGGACACGGCCATGGCGTGAGTTGCAACCAGACTGATTCTAACCGATGTGAAGTTAGTTCCTCGTTTGACGTTCGACATTCAACGTTGAACAAGTAACTGTTCCATATTCGAACGTTGAATAAGTAACCGTTTGACATACAGGGTGCACTCGCTTAAATGGCTATGGAGTGCAACAGGGACAAAAAACAAGCTGTTTCCAATATATGTTGATTTGAAGCTTTGCATGATTCTGTGAAATAGTTTCATGAAAAAAAGGATGTTTTGCTTGTGAATATATATGTAAATGTACATTCAATCATTTCAATCAGTTACATGTGTATCAGCCCACATGTGTTACTCTCTCCCTCGGGTACAAGTTGGCACCCACCTGTTTTTGCATTCAAAGTAAGAGGCCCTCAAGTCGACCATCCCCAAGGCCGAACTGCCCCCGAGTCAAAGGGCGTGAATGTTTCACAATAATTTACCCAATGTTGGCTCGCTCCATCTATTAAATTAAGTGGATTCTGTTGCCAGTGAACCAATGATGAATCACTGATTGAGCCTTGGATTGGTGTGAAGTAAACACCTGCCCCAGCCTGCCAACCAGCAGGGGATCCAACAGTCACACCATTCAGTGGAGCTACTGTACCAGTACATACAGGGTCGTGGCCTGAGAATAAGCCTTTTGCAAGTGAAATTTGAATAAAATCTGGTACCGGTACACTGAGTTCAATTTCTGATTGCACATAAACATAAAATTTGAATTCCCCGGATAAAAGGCACTGTTGCTATACCTCGTGATTCAGGGCAGGTTTTTGCATGGCGACCACCATCTCTGGAATGGACTGGTTCCTTTGTGCCCTTCTTATCCAGTGAGAACAGTGCATTGTTGCAAGGCGTCTCTTATGCAACTTAAGCAAATCTTGCCCCGAATCACGAGGTATAGCAACAGTCTTCAGTCTGGAGAATTCAAATTGTGGACTTGCAAAAGGCTGATTGGAAGTTTGTGCTTTTTTATGCAAATCTCTGCCCGGGGATCGCCCAGAATAAAAAACCTGAAAAAAAAGAGGGGAAAAGGAAAAAGTAGGGAACAGAAACCGGGAAACATCAATTGCCCGTCTTCTTAAAAGTTCCTTTGTTGATGATTTTCTGCCTGCTACTGCTAAGTACCTGGGCAGGTGGCCGAGTAGTTGGAATTTGTAGCTACTGAGCATGGGGTCGGGGGTTTGAATCCAGATGGCGGCAGCATGTTCTGATCTTAAGCAAGTCACTTCACCTCTACATGTACGTGTCTCTCTCCACCCAGGAGTAGCCAATAAGCCATTTGCGAGTTAAATTAAATAAAATCTGGTGGACTGTTATCTGACTGCACATAAACATAACAATTTGAATTCCCCAGACTAAAGAAACTGTTGCTATACCTCATGATTCGGGGCAAGCTTTTGCATAGCGACCACCAACTCTAGAATGGACTGGTTCCTTTATGCCCTCCTTATCCATTGAGAACAGTGTATTGTTGCAAGGCATCTCTTATGTAACTAAGCAAAAGCTTGCGTCGAATCACGAGGTATAGCAACAGTGGTTTTAGTAAAAAGAATTCAAGTTATGTTCACGTGAATTTAAAGAACTCAGTGTACCAGATTTGGGTCAAAGTTAACTCGCAAAAGGCTTATTGCACGTTATAAGGCAGCATCAGGCTAGTAAGTACTGTACGCACTCCTCCAGGAGCTGAGGTGGTTTCAGGAATGTTTAGATGTCATGAGCCCAGTGTGCAGGGATAATGATAAATGATTGATGATGATTGCCTGTATCAGTACATTCACCTCTCTACCACGAACTAAACAGTGTTGCAGTCGAGACCATCACAATACCAGACACAAGACCAGACACCAGACCAGTCACAAGTAACAGGGTGAACGATGACAAAGGAATGCTTTTGTTGCAGTCCATTGGAATACATGTAGCTTGTGACTTCAATTCAGACTGGAGGTCTTGTGCTGGTAGTCTTGTGAAGGTCCTAAGTGGTCTCGACTACAACACTGGAACCAAAGAACAGTGCCTCCTCCTGGAGCAACTCCCGATGACACTTGCGGCTGCCTTAATCATGTTAATTGCAACAGTGCCCCAAAGATTGGAGTGCATAGCCTAGCTGGATTATGTAGGGGTAGAGATCAGTTCCTATATTCTAGGTCATTTGTACCGGTAGGGGTGGGAATTTATGTTTAATGTGATAAATGTCCAGCAAAAGTTTAATTTACTGTTTAAACATCCCTGCCTTTGTCCATTGTCCAAGAACTTGCAAACTTCACTGATGATTAATTTTTCACCCTGATCCGTAGGATGTAATAAAAAATCATATTGAATGGAAAGTGAAATGGTCTCGGTGTGAACAGGGTGGACGGGTACACAACGCTTCGTGTGTTTTGAGTCAAAGAGCAAAATTTATTTCAGTGACTGAAATGAGCTGAAATGAAGCGTACAGATAGAAGGTAACAATGCTTAAAAAACTGCCCCTTTGGAAACTGAAATCAAGAACTGCTCTCCGTAGATATGTCGTTTTAATGCTAAAAGTCCATTTCATGTTTCTGCTACCTGTGAACATTGTACATGATCTACAGTTTCTCAACGGCAAGAGAACAAGAAAGATGACAGAAAAGCAAAGTTGATGATACAAATACATGTACTAGGAACTGAATTATGTACAGTACAAGTGAATTTCTGTAAGATATCGTACATAAAAACTACTCTGTTGATATTTAGACGATATAACTAAAGTTGTACAACTTGTAAGGGGGTTTGTGGAGACAACATGCGGACGATCTCTTTTGTGAGTATGTGTGGTACTGAAAAAGAACTAAGTTTTGGACAGTGGGTGCTCTGTCCGTTGTCAAGAGACTGCTGGATTCCCTTCTGAAACATGGAGTACTGGTTCTTTTGAAAATACATGTACTCAAAAAAGAGATCATCCACACGGTGTCTCCGCTAAACCCTCTACCTCATTGTGGATCCACCATGCAAACTTTCAATTGCTACCTAGTTGTGCTGTCACCCGAAAGTCACCTGGTTTTCACATTGGGGACATGTGTGTATGCAGTTAGGCAAGAGACTGTAACTTTGCTAGTGATTGGAGGAGCACCTGTGCGTCCTCCAGAGGAGCACCTGTGCGTCCTCCAGAGGAGCACCTGTGCTTCCTCCAGAGGAGCACCTGTGCGTCCTCCAGAGGAGCACCTGTGCGTCCTCCAGAGGAGCACCTGTGCGTCCTCCAGAGGAGCACCTGTGCGTCCTCCAGAGGAGCACCTGTGCGTCCTCCAGAGGAGCACCTGTGCTTCCTCCAGTCTTTGAAACTGCTGAAGTTGAATCAGTTCACATGCAGCTGGGGCCAATTTCATAGAGCTGCTTAAGCACAAAATTTGCTCAAGGGCAAAAAACCTTGCCTTCAAAAACCCAAAGGCTACCAGCTCAAAATCTATGTGAATGTCATGCTAACCAAAAGACAGGTGAATACCATTCCAAAACAATATATATCACATGGAATTTTGGCTGGTAACCTTATTTATCAAGTAAGGTTTTTTTACGATTAAGCAAATGTTGTGCTTAAGCAGCTCTATGAAATTGGCCCCTGCGTGTCTGGTACCTTACACACTATACATGTACATGTAATTCACTGGAGGCACATGATCAAAGTTGACATTTTGATCTTTGATATGGTTTGTCATATCAATAAAAAAAAAAGCCCAAAGTACATGTACCTACAGAGTACCTTCACCTTCACAGAGTACACATTGTTACATACACACTTTTGCCATATGCTCTGTAGTTCAGTATGCACATGCTACACTCGTATTCACAGTGTGCTGAGAAGTGAAGTTTAAGAAATTGCTGGCAGAGACTCTGACAGTGGTTGTTTTCACTCGACCAAAACTGATGGTTTTACTGACGCAAATTTTTAGTGAAAAATCCAATGTTGTACAGAATTCACAGCAGTGGTCGATGCACATCGCAAGGAAAAACTGGGTCTTGGAGTGTATTTTGAATGTAGGTGTGTACAACATAAATGGATAAAGATGCATGGTTCGTGTGAACTCCAAAATAATTGTTCCATCGTATTACACTAACACTATGGAAAGATGACTTTTCTACACGGCTATGTACATGTATGGGCAACGTTACCCCTAGCAAACTCAAAACAAGATCTGGTCATGAAAAGACAGAAGAATCCTAATTGTACAAACTCAAATATGCATCCATGCATTTCCGATGCATGGCCATTTCCAGAATATCAGGGACTGATCTGGTCTGTGATCTAGCAGAAACAGCGCCCATTTTGCAAGGACAGCATATACTGATAGAGGCTGTGGATGTCTGCCTCCAAAAAGACCCATTTCCATCTCGATTGTTGTACTTGGCTGCGGGCAGACCAAACCCTGGCTGTGTTCATACTGAACATGTGTGTGCTCCTACATGTGGCTAACCAATAGCTCCAACTTTTCCTTGGTTCCATCCATTTTAGAAGTTTTGTTTTTAAAAAGTAGCTCAGGGGATCGATGTAATAATGAATGGACACAGCTGTTGTTACCTGACCATGAGCTCCAACCATTTCTTGGTTGCCATCTGTTTTAAAGGGTTTGTTTGAGGAAAAAAATTCTCAAGGGGTAATTATGAATGAGCAAAGTTTTTGTCTTCAACCATTAGTTA
>NW_019091582.1:335272-347666 GCF_001949145.1 Acanthaster planci | reverse complement strand
GCCCCCTTTGCCTGTCAGGGTGCTGGTGGCCAGGGTCTCCCGGTCAAAGAATGATGTCAGGAGCTTCTTTGTCATTTTGGCCGGGGTGTCACGGGCCTTCAGCACTGCCCGCTGCATGGGGCTGGGCTTGTGGCGCTTCTGGGAGTTACTGCTTCCCTGCGGACGGCAACAGCAAAAACAGGATTAACCCTAACCTCTGAGCTTGTCTTTGGCCTGAAATCTTCCTGCATAAATAATGCAGTCCAGTAGTTGAAAAGCACTTGACAAATGCTCCAGCAATATTACAATTCATGCACGAATAAACTAGACCCACATTAAGCTTCTATCTGTGAAGTACTTGTACAGAACTCAACTACAACAATGTCATATTGCTCTAAAATTCTCCACTAAGAAGGTAGCCAATGGCACATTCATTGCAGTTTAACCACTTGCCAACAGCATTCAGGGTTCCTGCACCTAAAGGACAATTACATTCCATGACTTTTCCCTGACCAAATTATGAAAATTCATGACCCAATAACGCAATTTCTTGGACTATTCGGCCTTTTAAGTTGAGAATAGAAATCACACACAGTGTTTGAAAAATTTCATGACTTTTAGTCATTTTTACAAAATTCCACAACTTTTCCAGGCCTTGAAAACAAAAACAAATTTCCATGACTATTTCATGACTTTTCAAGGCCACAGGAACCTTGGTTTTGTTGCAAAACAAAGTTGTCCCAAGTAAGGTATTACATTTGGCTAAAAATACCAAAGTTTTGGTTCAACAGGATTTCACAACTTGACAACGTTGGACTTTACAACTACCAATCCTTGGTGGTCATTTGTTCCCAGCTTTCCTACACTCTGAGTGATATTTGCTACAATATCCAGAGCACGTCCACTGAAGGTCTCTCAACATGTTTGAAAATGCAATTACTATGGGTGTGTTTGTTGCACATGGATCTGGCTCGGGATCAGTGATCTCAGAGCTGGTTCGCCCTATCCATTAGGTGGGTTCTGGTGTCGGTGAACCACCGACAGATAACTGATTGTGACCGGGATCTGTGTGAAACAAACAGGCTCTTTGAGCCCATGCGGGTGTAGGAACACATTTAGAATTACTTAAGCATAGAGCCAAGTATCATCGGCAACTACATAAAGACACTGCCATGACAAGTCGGAACGTCCGTCTGTCTAAATTGGCACAGAACATTCCCGAGTGTTTTATCGGGTGCAAAATGGCTAATTTTCAGCCCTCTTCCTGGAAAACAATGGAATATTTCTCAGACCTAAAGCTTTCAAGACGCATCAAGCCCCGTGTGAAGAAATACAGGTTGGGCTGTCAGAGCTGAACCTCCAAACAATGTTTGGACTACTCAGGAAGGCTAGAATGATTAAACAATGAAATGCCTTCGAACATACATGTACACGTACCGGTATGACTTTGAGACGTACATGTACTTTGTTGCTGAAACCACAGGCCGACACCCAGTGGTACCTGAGCACCCTTGTCATTGCAAGTTAAAAGAACCCCATCATTCTATAATTTCCATGAACTGTAGCAGAGTACTGCGTGCGAGATGCGAGACGTTTTCTGAATTTCCAAAATTAAAAAGGCTTTCAATTTTATATTTCTCTGTGCCACATAGTACAGTATGTGGATGACATGAAGTGATACATCGTCAAAGGTTTTCTCAAGACAAATCTATTTAACACCGTGTTTGCATGTCAGTCTGCGAAAACCTAAATTGTTCTCTTACTTGTCAGTATTTTTACTGCGTACATGTACCAAACCCGTGCATCAGTTTGCAGAGGCGGATCTAGAGGGGGGCACGGAGTAACCCCCCTCCCCCGTTCAGTCACGGACTAAATGGAATTACCAATAAAATAACAGAAAATAAGTACCCCCCCCAAATCAACCTGGATGAGGATTGCACCGTCCATCTATCCGTCGACAGTTACATTTTCTTGTCATTGGGTGCTTTCAGACTCCCTTAGCAGGGGATCCCTTTAGTGTGCCTACCCCCCCCCATTTCCTGAAAGCTAGATCCGCCCCTGGTTTTCGAAAGCAAAATTATGTTATTTTCAGAAAAGTGCCCACACAGAGTACTTTGCATTTCAGTGTGTGATTGAAAATTACCAACTCTCTACTTGAATTGGAATCTCAAGACTTTACAACAGCCTGGACCTACACCACCCAGGGTTATGATCATGAAAGCCCCGGAGTTCACGGGAAGACGACCTACCGTTCTTGTCTTATTGGAGGTGGTGGAACTTTGGTGGGTTGTCTGGTCCTGCTGATTCAAGACTGACCATCGGGGCTTGCGCAACTCATCACGAAGCGTCTTACGGATGACATCGGGAATACCTACAATTTACACAACCGTGCACAGCAAACACAGTGTGAAACCACTTCGCTCCATCAAAAGGAAAAGTCCTTCCTGAGGCATTCTTTGTTACTACATTTCATTGATACCAAAATACTAATGACTCAGTTTGGTATTCCAGAAGGGTATGTGAATGAAGTATGCTGCACACTGGACAGGTAGGTCATTTGGGATAATCAATGTGTTTGTTTGTTAATCATGTTAATATCGCCAACTCCCACATGCTGACAACAATGGAGCTGGTGTGACATCAGAGGATTTTATCCTTAATGACCTTGCTTTAAGGACATCCTGTTTGCTACAAAAAAGTCTTTGCAGAGTGAATCATCCACTTATGTCTCTCAACTAACCTGGCATTTCTCCGTACTTTTCCCATATTTTTTGAAAAAATTTCAGAAAATATAATAACCGAGTGCTTGATTGAGGCCAATCAGAATTATATTATGTCATGTTTATTACTGCCTGTGGTGATTTTCAGGTTGACTGCAACATAATATATTTTGCCACAAAGTGTACTTTTTTTCTCAATTATCTATTTTTTCCTACTTATTTACCAACAAATACACAGACACTGTCCTCTTGACTTGTACCCTAAGAAGGAATTAATTTTCGTTTTGAATTGGTTGGGTCCTCTTCTGGGTTTAGCACCATACATGTATATTGGACTTCAACCCCACCCCTCAGTTGTCAAAGTGAGTGATACAAACCTAAATCTTACCTTTATAAGTTATCAGAAGTTTTGGCTATTTTGCTGTCACCTATTAAAAACAAGCCTTTATGCTCACAAAGTGGTTTTTCAGTGATCAAAATATACGTTGGAATGACACGCGAAGACAGGAATTCAGTAAAGCGAGTGATACTTGTGGCCTAAACGCTACCTTCTTGGAGTATGGTGTTGAGCCCCTTCAACTGAGCGATCTCCTGTTTCGCCCGAGATAACTCCGCCTCTAGGTTCTTCACCCTCTCCATCAGCTGAGTCTGGGCTTGCATGCCATTGGCGTAAGAGTTGTCAACCATCTGCGGCTGGCCGACAGTGTTTCTCAACTGCTGTTGAGAGAAAGTATGTTGGGGGCACATTGGATAATTTTCCAGGGTTTCTGAGGTGTCACTGAACACACTCTACCATTTTGCTATTCCAGATAGATAACATGAAGCATGCTGACGGATCATTTGGGATAATCGAAATGTACGTACACATGTGTGCACATGTACATGTGGGTGTATNGTGAGTTTGTATTCATATTCAATCGTGGACCTATAACAAAAGGGGACAATGGGTCCACGGTTGCCGAGAAGTCCAAGGTTGAAAAATGTGTACAAAACATAAGGGAGGTCTTCCGAAAAAGTTTAAGTATGAACAAAAGAGGAACAATAGGGAGTCCACGATTGAAGGTGTTTGCACACTTCTATCATGAGTGTGTGTGTGTGATTATCGACTGTGTCAGTGGGTTCCGCACCTGGTGACTGACTCCACCTTGGAGCTGCTTTGACATCAGAACGTTGTATCCCAAATAAGCTTGCCTTTGTGAAATAAGAGTACCTGAATTGTTGACTGTATTGCTGGTGGAAACCTAAACTCGAGTTACTACATGTATAGTCTTGGTGCAAGACGGAGTTGTTGGGATGTTTGTTCAGCGCGCATGCATACAAACCACCAATAAAGGGCTTTCACTGGCAGTGCATCCAATCACGACAGCACTTCGGAGGGAGCGGTTCGTGGGTAAGTCTGGTTTGTGTGGTACATATAAGTCAGCCAGTGCTCCATTCGTTCCATTATTACACTGGGCAACAGGCAGCTCATTGCGTAAGTTGGTCGGGTTCGTGGACTCTACCTGCAGAGAGCTATGTGTATGATCTGTGCTTGCCAATAGGGAGCTGGCAGTGGATAATTTAAGTCTGTGCCACGATAGAACGTCTTGAGTCAAGACTAGGGTTACTACTGTAAATGTATGAGTGCCAACCTTTCTTTAAGTTATGGTAACAAGTATGATCAACACTTTGAAATACCATACAAGTACACGTACAGTGACATACAGTGTACAAGGAAATCATATATTGTACATGTGCATACATGTACAGTAGTTCACCTTCAAATAAATAGCACAGATCACAACAAAGAAGTTTTACGAAAATACGATGTGAAATCTTTGTGATATGTCAAGAAATCTCTCAGATACCAAGAAATGTGAAAGATTGTCACACAATGTGCCCCAGAGTCACGGACAGACTTGTGCCAAAGCACTTGCTACAGAGGGACACGGGTTTGCCATCATGTGTTCAGAATTTCACGGTGAACCTTCTCACCACTGTCCCACATGGTGCGCCTGCTGTGGCGGACGAGGCATCCTGTCCCCCCGCCAGGAGATAGTGGGACCTCATCTTCTGCTCATCCTCCCTGGGGAGGTGGTCCAGCCGCCTCATGGTGGGCTCTGAATCCATCACCACCACCTCGGGCCCGCTGGTGAGAGGCTCAATCTTGACAGTGTACAAATTGTCCTGGACAAGGAAGCAATTTGTAGAAAAGGGGAGGTCACAGGTGAGATCTGCACATCCTGGCACTGTTTATGTTTGAGAGAAGGGATGTCACTGCTTGGCAGTGGTGGGGCTTACCTCGGGTAGGCCCACAAGTTTTAAGTTCATTTCGCCAACCAATCAGTCATTCACTTGTTCTCCATCTGAACAATCGAATGGCAGATGTCCACTTGCTTTCAAACAAACTCTGATCAACAATAAAAGACAACCTTCAGTGGTCTGTCTGCGGGAACTGCTTTCAAACATTATCCACTTCATGACATCAACTCCTACAAGTACATATACATGTACATGTAGACGGTCACGGTACCATTCAACTGTGTTTGTTCAAGGGTGTCTGAGAGTTTTGGTCAAAGAAGTTTTTGATGTGTCTCTCTCGTCTTCTGACGGGAAGCGTTTCTTTGAAACCAAGTTGTTTTTGATTTAATTACAGAAAAATGTGACTGAATAATCAATACACTGATTCACTGATCTACACTGAATAGCACTTATAGGTAGTCTGACAGTCCTAACCTTGGGACCAACACAAAGGCCAATTTGTTTGTTCAAGCATGTGTGTAACTGGCCCTGTTTAAATCACTTGGCTGTGGCTAGCAATTATACACAGGTCTATGGAAGTACCGTAGCTGTAGCCACTTCCCATAACATGTATAGAGTTGCGCGTAATTTCAAGCCCCGGCAAAATGATTGAAACCCTGCCTTTGGACCGGACTGTGGGGCTTCTAGAGCATCCCTTTATTTGTCCTCTCTTTTCGGGGACAACTGATGGCAATGTTACCCTGATGCCTATCGGGAAAGACTCTTTCCAGTTGATGTGCTTTGCATGCACCTGTTCAAATTTTCAACATAAAATGTTCTAACGAAAGACACTTCTTAGAAAGGGTTTCTCCTTGGCTTTTAAATCACCATGTAGAGTAGATGTACATGTATTTTACACAACGAAAAAATCACCACGGCAAAAAGCACTGAAGACAGCAAAATATACACGTGTACATGTAGGAAATGAGGAGGTTTTCCTGTATGTTTTGAGATGAAATAAACGTACATGTACAGTGTAGCACTGTGATTCTCTCCCTTGGCTGACGTGACAGTTTTGCACATGAATATAATACTTTGCATGACATTAACCCACATAATAAACCCAAACTGGGGTGCAAAAATATGGTACATGTACATGTATATGTACCTCGTCCAATATTTCATGTAATAGCTCTAAGCAAAAAGAAAAAAAAATTGAAGATAAGGTTAAATGAAACAAAGAAGGTGCATTTTCAAGGACTGCTTTAAAACAGTTGCACTGCAAGGATGTTTTATTCAAGGGAAAAATTAGCCATTAAATTAGCACATTTTTTCTTAATGCAAAATAATGTATTACCAGTGAGTCAGAAATTATTGGATTCTACAGTCACAACACTCAAAACATATATTATTTTTAAAGTTTACAAACACAGCGCATTGGAATGTTTTAATATCTGACAATCAGATATGTCAGTGTGGAAATGATGAACCTGATTGGGCTCTTACAGTAGGCCTACCTAGCAACAAGTTTGTTTAAAAAATTGTACATTTTGAGCACATTTTGCATCTTAGAACAAAAGCAGAAAATCAAGCCAAAATCAAATTTCATCAGAACTTTGTAGGCTTAGCCTAGGCCTACTTGGGGAATAACACTACAGCAAGATTTTTGAATCACAACATGCAGAATATTGGGAGTTTGATGAAATTTCAATTCTAAAGAAATCTGAGGAAAAAAATTACTCCGACAAAGCACTAGAGGCGAAAAATCGAAGTGCGCCACGTTAGGGTAGGTCAACGCCATCACTGTACGTGTACATGTACCGGTACACGTACATGTACACACTGTACATGCACATTGTCAGATTGTACATACATGTACATGTACAATCAACAATACATTCTGCATGGGCTTTTGAGATTTGGTTACAAACATTGACAAAAGCCGGCTTCTTCGAATATCCAAAATACAGTGTATTCTCAAGACCACATCACATAAAAGCAAAATATCTTACAGAACTCATTCCAGCTGGCTACTCTGCATTCAAAGCAAAGATTTACATCCGCAAGAGCGTATTCCAAGCCCGTATTGGATTGACCATCGACGACGCTGTTGATTTTCTCAAAAACAAAGCCTCGTAAAAATGGTCTTCAAGCGCGCCCTCAAGAGTTGATAAAAATTTAATTTTATTTACAAAACATTCTTACTACAATCTCTGATGTCTACTAGTAGCCCGTCTGCATTTTTTTTTTTTAAAATTGGTTTGTTTTTCTTTTGAAACGAAAAGTGCTGGGGAAATTCGATTTGATTAAAGACTATAGTCTTGGTTCTGGAGGATTTTGTTTTTCAGAGGTAAAGTCCGACACAAAGCCCAAGACTCCGCAAGAGTGAAAACTAGTCTCCTGCCAAGACGGGCAGTAACACCATTTTCCCATTGGAAAGTACATCAGGTGTAATAAAAAAAAGGGGGAAAGATCAGGGAATCGTCTACGTTGAGAGGAACCAATGAATTTTAAATATGTTTGGAGCACGGGGAAAGGAAAACAGATTGCCTGGGTCCCGGACCGGATAGTGGTACCTGTCGATTTGTCATGTACGACTGGCGAGGTACATTGTACATGTATACATGAATCATAAAACACGTGGTGGCCCTACATTCGGCCGTGGGTGTACGTGTACCTGCATGCTTCAGGCGCGTGATCTAACCGTGAACATGATGCCTTAAGCTTGTTCATTGATTGCAATTACCATGAATGATAAAACGGCTGTAAACCACACACACGTGCTGCCTAACTTTTCTCTGCAACCATAGTGCCTGGTGTACAATCATCGTACAGGTGTACTGCAATGTACGCTTACTTTGCACATGTAGCTGTTTGGTATTCATAAAATAATAGCATGAAGACACTTGTGCGCGGCGTGCAGACTTGTACCGAAGACCCTTAGTAATATACGTAGACGCCAGGTATTACTGACACAAGTGCACTGTGTTGTCACCAACGCTGCAAAGGACTTACAATGACGGAGGTAAGCTTGAATTCATGGCGAGAGATCTAACCTGTATTAATTTATACAATTTATTCGTGATAATTTTATCGCAACTTTGTTTGGCAGTCATAAAGAAGTACCTCCAGTATAAAAGTTTCAGACTGATCCATGGCGACTATATCCATGGTGACTGTATCAGCATGTCCGGCATTAATTATGTCGTCCGTTCTCGGGTAACTTGAAGTTGCTTCACGGAGATCGACATATCATTATTTTTTTTATTTTAAAGGAAAAAAAATGACGCCACCTTTTCTTTAAGAGGGGGATCGGGCGAGGATTCTTCCACGAATGAAAAAAAAGTGGTTGAGGGTTTTCAGAAAAAAAATCCCCGAATCGAACCTGGATAGGTAGTGATTGCCTGCTTAATATTATGACATCCTTTGCCAAGATTTGAACGCTACTCCTAGCATTTCAGTTAAGGGCATGTTTCGTAGTTTGAGGGGAAAATGGTCCCAAGCAGTTTTGTTATATGCCGATCCAATGGGGTTCCAGATTTTAATTCAAGTATTTCCCAATATAAACTCATGTATTCCAACTGGCCATTGCTTGTTACGCCGACCGATTTTGCTGTTTAAAAAAATGTGGTTTACTAAAATTTTGAATTGCCTGAGTTAACAAGTATTCTTGTAATTGTCATACGATCCAGTGATCCAGCTGTGTAGGGATAAAATGTGTTTTGTTTTCGCGGAAAAAGACAACCAATAATTTGTTTTATCATTGCCTCAGAGCGGTCATCGCGCTGGCTCTATGGTACGGGTGATGCATAGACGTAACTGTACAGTAGCGATACCAGCAAAATATTTGTCGGGGACATTCAAGGCACGCACGCTACAGTTTTTGTTTGGAACCAACAGCGCCTGTATATATACTGGAAGATAAAACCCCATCACGTTTTACGGTCTGTAATTATTTGTTGAGGACGCAGGATCAATTTTTCAGACGGGGTTTTGATTGTAATTTGTCTGTCAGAAAGAAAACTCTAAATTTTTCCATCTGGCCCATTTTGATTGACGGTTTTCAATTTTTTTTTCAGAGAGAAAACTTTCAAAATTTCTTTCTGATCTGTGACCTTTTCCATCATGTCTTTATCACTCAGTTTGATGAACCAGAGAGTTTTGTTCAGAAGAGAAGTTAAACTAATTATGTATAATATTTATGTATACGGCAGTACTGGTTTAAAGCAACACAATCTGAGGGTTTGTGGAAGGATTGATTGGTTGATTGTACCTCCGTAGATGTTGACAATTTACTGGTCCCCCCATATTTTTTGTTGCTGGTACATTATAATTACAGCGTTCAGTAAGCGACCAGGCAAGCTCCTTTCAGCCGCTCCGCAACGGAGTCTCACCCAGACCAAACAGGTAGGATTTGTCTCGCTTAAGTACATGTATATAAAGTTTAGTTTTGGGAGTAGTATTGACTCGAGACGCTAAAACGATCGATATAGTGGGACTTGGCTTTTCAAACCGAAGAGATGAAGAGCTATAGCTAGATCCATACAACGCTTACACTATGATGAATGCAGACCACTCTCAATCTTAATGCCTACAATGATTATGGGCGGCCAAATATTGCAGAAAATCACCCTCTCTTTAGTTTTCGATTGCACCTCAAGTTCGTCTCAAACTGGACATTATTTTGTCCCCATGACATCGTATATCCTTCAAAGCGCTGGGTTATTTTGGCCCATTCACAGCCGGGGGGGTGGGTGGGGTGGATTCCGCCCACCAACAACTGGGCTGTGCCACGCTCGATTTTGTTTTGAAACTAGGTTAAGGCATGCATGTAAGGACACCCCTTTCCTTACCATTACAACTGTAAAGTTTGAACTCCATCAACGTTACAGTCATTTGAAGTTCAAGGCTACACGCCTGCCAGCCCGTGTGCATTGAGAATCATATTGGAAACGTGTACAATTTTAGCTCACCTGTCTCGGAAATCACACGGGCGCTTTTCGCAAATTGGTGTCAAAATGACCGCAAAGAGTTACTCTAAAAACTCCGTAGAGGCTCGGCTTCCGTAAAAAAAAAAAAAAACCGCACCGCGGCGATATCGAAAAGAAAATACATGGGGGGGGGATTCCGGCTCGGCTGCAGACAATCACTGGGGAGACAAAAGTGCGCCTTCAAGACTTTGCGACGCGTTGGCCAATCACAATGCGCGAAAACTGTCGATCCTTTCCAAACGGGGCGCATTTGGTTGACAACTTTCGCGCATTAGGATTGGCATTTTCTTGCATTTTCTTAGCCGATACCCCAGAAAACTAATGCCCTGAACACTAATGGTTCATATTGCGGAGTTTTGTTTTTCTCTTGACATTCATCACGGCAGACGCAATGACTTTCACAAGTAAGTACAAGGAGGTTTGCCGAAGCCTACTGTATTCCGTGCTTTTTGTAGTCGTCCATAATTATCAATTGGCACACGATTATACGAAGCACACCATGTTGAGAATAGGCTAGCTTTGGAGTGGAATTATTGCTTCTTTGAAGAATAAGCGGCAATGCGAGGCATAGAAACGCACTTTACAGTAAAGCTCGTGTTTGGCAGTCTGCTATTCGAGTCAAGCTGGCTAACCGTCCCTCCGCAACCAACGCGACGTTTTCAGGGCATCGCTAACAGGCCCGGGGACTTGAAACAACCGGGTTTACTGATCTTTTTCAAGTTCGCTTTTCCTTCTGACGACCAGCCTGTGCAGTGCCACCTTTTTGATTTCATTTTGCCTCTGCTGTCGCTGTGCCATGCGAATATGCATCGGCCATAGACATCTGAACTTTAACCTAGACACAGTATATTTGCTTACAAAAACGAGCTCAACCTGCTGTACCGATAGCTTAGCATCGGGGTTTGGAGAAGGGGACCCGTGGTTAGGGGGTATTTGTGCCCACCATTTTGTAACAAGAGCCTTTTTCTCTCCCTATAAGTGCACCTTTGTACGAAAACATATTAATTCAGTGCCTTTTGCCAAATCAATGTCGCATCGAACGACATAATCAATGCTCAACCCAGAGCTGTTCATGGAGATTTGTGAAGAGCGCCCTCTATTCGCTCTTTTGCTACCGCCACCGGCATGCGCATTCGAATCTCGTGTCTAGAGCTAGGGCCGTTTTCCAATACTCAATTCGGCTCCGTCTTCAATTGTTTTTTAACTAGCCGACGTTAAAGCTGTAAGCGCAGAAATTAGTTTAATAGTGCCACAAAACATCAAATAAGATGTGAGAGAGCCAGAAATTGCAGTAATCAAATTTAATTCATACGTTTCAGGCCCACAATCGGGGATTGGTTTTGGAAACGGAGCCTGAGACGGAGCCCAAGTCGAGTATTGGAAAAGGGTCGAGGTCTTCACTGTTAGAAATGCGTGGGGACGCGTAGACAATAGACCTAGCCGTAGCTCTGGAAGCCCGTTTCGGACACGGCCAGAGCCTGATCGAACTGGCAGCTTGCACATCGCGTCAGAATGCTTTGTCCAATTGCGTGGTGTAAGAACTGACGCGCACGCGGAAAATTACATAGCAACGTTATACAAAGGAATCACTGAACCGGCTTTATTATGGATTGTGTAAAGCTGTCAGATCGAGGCTTTGTATGACTATGGCGGCAGCGTGCTAATGATGAATTGCTGAGCAATGTCTGCTTTGAACAGCGCCCCCATTAAAAAGTTTCAGTGTCTAGTACATGCACATGTATAACATTAAAAATCCCATCGCAAAGTCCTTTTTAAAAAACTGAGCTGACGTGGATACATTAATTTTAGTGGGTTATTATTGTGTGAAGTGTGGTTTCCAAATCGCTCCCATTTGAACCAGTGTTTCTTTCCTTGGTTGATATTTCGACCAAATGTCCTTTATGTAAAATACTTCAATGTGTAACAACAAGCATACCTTGGTAGTTCTTCTTGGCCAATAAATTCCTCAAATCTATTTTATGCAGTTCTTGTATAGGGCACCGTTAAAGTACTCCACAAAGATGAGTACTTTGTTGGGTACTTGCCCTGGTACCCTACAGGGCACCATAAACCATGACCACTGGAACGGGGGGGGGGGCACGGCCCCCCTTTTTTGAGACGCGAAAAAAATAAAAGCACGATATTTACACTGCAAATTTTCTAAGTTTGTTCACAAAAGTCTAGTGTTCAAAACGTTTGGAAAGACACACTTTATGGAAAGGCGCCCTTTACGCCTGTTTTGTCTTTATCATCCGCCATCTTTTCTCGTCTTGGACCTCACGTCATGTTCTTGTAAACGTTGTGAACCCATGGTGCGTTCGAGCGGCTACTGTTAGTTGTTGATAGGGCGCGTGCGCATTATCCGGAGACAGTATACGCAAATACGCGTACTCCCCGGCCCCGCATGAGCCCTGGGATAACACGAGTAAGCTCACGCGAACGCGGCAACCCTGACTGGTAGCCTGGTATAGGTGGTTGCGCCGC
>NW_019091582.1:320247-335143 GCF_001949145.1 Acanthaster planci | reverse complement strand
TTTGATTTTCAATTTGTAGTAGGTTAACCAGTGAATTTTTAAATTATCCGCCCAAAACAAACTCACCCCCCAAAAAGTGAATGTTGCCAAGCCTTCCCAGCGGCCATTTTTTAAATGACATCCCTCACCTTCTTGGGGCTCGTCTGACTAATTTTCAATCCCATTTTTGTCTGCTTTGCCCCCAGATGGGTGTCCCTGAATCTACAGAGATGATCATGGGCTATACTGACACAATTCCACCATTTCTTGGCCCAAACAGACCCCTCTTTTCGAAACAATCTCTGGGGGTACTTTTTGTGCGCCTCGGCCTGGCGGAGAATTTTCCTTGAATTGGGACACTGCACCCCTAGGGGATTGTCCCGTCTTAACTTCCGAAGGGGCCAATTTCACCATGCCCACGGAACGTTGGTCCGGTAGTGACGCTTGTTGGACCACATTGAAGGCATGCATGATTAGGATGCATGGTGCAAAACAAGATGCCGGGCAATATCTGAATACATTGGCTCTATGGTTTTACTGAAAATTCTTGCCATTGTTTCACTGTGTAAATGGAGGCAGATTTGGCGCCAAATTACAGAAGCAAGTGGCCCGAAAAGTCCCCAAGATTGCACCAGAGAGCATCTAGAATCCAAAATTAATTTTAACCTCACGCCGTGGCTTTGCAAAAATTGATCACCTAAGGATGGAAAACACTGGTGCCCCCCACTTTTTTTTATACCTTCCGACGGGCCCGCATTAACTCATTTTACATCAACATTTAGATGTAACTTTACACATAGAGGAATACACCTGGAGTGTGTGTTAGCATGGCTGTGCGCGAAATTATTCCATTGCGTGTGAACAGTGCAGTTCAAGTGCCCTGCGCAATTAAAGCCAAGAGCTGTATAGCCGAAAAGAAAAAGGAGAAAAAAAAACAAACACTTCACAATAACGTAGGCCTATTGGAGCTTGGGATGCTATTTAACCCATCAGCACGGTCATGTGATCGGACTCCGCCCCCAAGTTTCAGTCACGTGATCAGTGTAAATACACCGAGGATAACGATGACTCGTGTAGACCTGCGTTGTCGATAGGTGATATTTTGGTCTGACGCAGAGATATAGGCGTGGAAAGTGGAAAATAAAACCACCTCTGGGTGATCACAACTGTTAGCACTCGAGCGCGGGAATCGAAGACCGCGGGGAAGACCATTAGCGCTTACGGCTAGACGGGGGTAGAGTGCTTGTACAGTGCGATTATAGTGCAGCCGTCAGTCCTTTCCAACAGAAATTTAGTCCACCGTGAGCTAATATCAGTCGGTCAGAAAAAAGTAGTCTCACATTTTGACTTTATTCCCCGCTGTCGACGGTAAACTTATTCAGGAAAATGGCCTGGACTCGTGGGAAGTTGACTTTGCTCCTGCTCGTGCTGCAGGTGGTGTTCCTGGTGCTGTTCGGGGTGCTGGTGGAGTATGATCCGTCGGCTGACGCCCGCAAAAAGTCCGGAGGTCACGGAGAGGCGGAAGGCGAAAACCTGGCTGGCTTTAGCAATCAAGTGGACCTCTACTACCCAAGTAAGTTTATTTATTAATTAAAAAATATAAATCCATTGATTTTTTCTGCCCTTGTTTCTCCTCACGCTGAGGAGAGTTTGTCGTGTACATGACAGTTCAGTTAAAAAGGCCATACTTCATTCTCTGTTCTTTAATATTTCACACACAAAGTCAGTATCAAAGGGTGAAGTCTGTGACTGAAAAATGAAAAGGAATTGGCTACAACTTGACCATTGAGGTCTTTACCTGTCCATGACCGGGGGAGGGGGAATTGAGCCAGTCGGGAGAGGGGAGGGGCTCAAGCACCCAGAGCCCCACCTCTGGGTTGACCACTGGCCTTAATATTCACGTATCGGTCGGAAAGAGCTGAATATTGTGGTTTTTGGGTCGGAAAATAAAGATTGATCGCCATTGATCAACGATCTCCGTTGATTTTTGCATGTATGAGCACAAACGTTTGCAAGGGAAATGATTTCTGCCGAGCGGTACCTTGATTGGCTGTAATTGGTTGTGTTTTCTTTTGTTTTTTTGGTTTTCGAGAATGACCAAAATGGCATAAACATTGCACTCAGAATTAAACCTATGATATCGCTCGCAGTGCTCTCTTTATTAACCGGAGGCGTGGTGAGCTGATTGATGATAGAGGGCCGCCCACTATAATTAGAGATGATGTAAACTCTGCCCAGGAAGCCCCCTCAGTCATCTGGGTTAGTTTCTCTGGCCATCGGCCCTCCGGGCCCCTCCACGCGACTTCTGAAGAATCACAGAAAAACCACAAGGGTCAGTGTCCCAGGTTGACTGATGGCAGTCCAAGCAAAAAAAAAAATGCTGCTGTTGGCTCTGACTGTCGGTTGTTGTAATGGCAAAAAACTACACCCCAACACAAAACAAAAAAATAACAAAACTCCCTTGAGAGGCCATTGAATGGTACGCTGCATTAGCAACAAAAGGTGCGAGTGCGTTCACGGATGAACACTTTCGACCCCTTATGTCAGTATCGGTAACAGGCACGAACTTTGTTGCAGACGTTTTTTCAGAAGCTGTTGTAAACAAAGGTGGTTATGAAAATGCACCTTTTGTACTAGGGAATACAATTGCCTGGTACTCGGTTTAAGAGGACAAGAATTACTTTTAATAACGGGTTTTTGCCCTTACACCGACCTGTATTCATAATATCGTTTACTCAGTGTTTGTCCAAAAGCTTGCGAACAAAATTCACTAGCTAACTCTCGTGGGACTCGAACTCACGACCATCAGTTTTACTGGTGCAAACGTCTTAAAGTAACCGTTTGACCACCGAGCTTGCTGGGGTCAAATGGCTGGTTCGAGTTAGATGAAGCAGCGGGTACCGCAAACTATTTCAAGATGTAGGCCCTACTTAAAAGTTACGGAAATTACTGTTGTAAGTCAACAGAAAAGTGTTGCGTTTCCGAATGAAAGCTTAGGCCGTTCTCATTGAAGTTAAGCGTGCACTGCCTGGTTAGATCATGACCTAGTAGTGGTAATTAGTTTTGTGTAGGGATACAATCACCCAATCACTTTCTTTGAACCGTACTCTCCAGCAAGGGCGGAGCCAGGGGTCGGGGCGGCAGGACCATGACCTCCCAGAGCAGAGCCCAAAAGTTGAAGAAAAATATAAACGAATGATAGAAAGTCTGCCTAAAGTGAGTAAAAAGCCCCCCAAAGCAGCTTCAACCCGGACATTTCGAAACGCTCTGAAAAGTTACCGGTACATGAACAAAAATTCAATTATTTTTGGCCCCCAAACAAGTCCTCCCCCACTGGCTCTAGATCGGCCCTTGCAGTTCAAGAAATATTGCTAGTCATTTGCACGAACCTGAGAGATCCGGACTTGTTCACTGGCGAGTACCATTCTGACATGTGCCAATTTCAAATAACGGACACTCCCTAGTTTCAGGCCAACATCAGGTTTCTAAAACTATCGCTGTCACCCTCTTTTTAGGCATAAATGATCCAATTGCATGTGCAGTGAAATAAGTTCAACCCATTATGCTGACAACAGGTGAATAACCTCTACACTCATACTGTTTTTTCCCCGGCAAGTCTGAGTTCACGCGACTACCAACGTACCGGCGGACGAGATGGAGTGTCGGGCTGGCGTGAGCCATGTGATTTCAAGAGCCAATTGGCTCGTTTTCAGGAAGTGCAGCGCGGTCTTGGTCCTGCTTGCATTCGGTTCACCGAATGGATAGTTACCGCGCCATGTATCAAAAAGGTCCCAGTTTGAACTGTTATTGTTGTGGGGTGACCGTCATCGGCCACGTGCTGTGACGCTAAGCGATTAAACGAGTGATACCGTCAGTTCTCTGCGTGGAACCCCGACAATATTCTTTGATTCTATACAGTATGCTCATTGAAAATCAAGAAAGACCAGTACGTGTACCCAGCTCTGAGCTGCGTAAAAAAAAGGAAAATTTGACGTCCTTGTATGCTCATATGATATGATGCAAGATATGGGGCGGAGAGAACCCCCCTCGCCTTTGTGTTGGTCATTGTTTGATCGGAATCTCAGGAATTCT
The DNA here is from genome assembly GCF_001949145.1 of Acanthaster planci. Next base: position 331,072 of record NW_019091582.1, on the reverse strand, counting down.
TTACAGACGTCTAGGGGGACGTAGATTTATAGTAAAGATTGCAGTAACACAATGTATTTATCTCTTCTTTGAGTATGTGTGGTTCTGAGAAGAACCGGNGTGTTAGGCAACAATAGTCTAGAGTTTGTATAGGGATTAGACATGTGAGGGTACCCATCGGCCCCCATGTCATGCACGGTATCTGTATGCTAGTGCAATTCTTCGAATATGCTGGTACACTGAGTGTGATTTTGTCGCCCAATCAGTACAAACCCAATATACATGCAGGTTTACGAGACTGATGTGCTTCTGTTTTCTATGATTTTAAGGTTTGGTTTCCTTCCAATGTACGCGGGTACCAGTGTTTCACTTTAGAAGTTCAGTAGGGTTGGTGGTTTCTGTACTCAGTACATCTGTGTGGGAAGACTCTCTGACTCTCAATAAGTTTCCGGTTTGGAACCCAATCGAAGTCGGCGTTTGAAATTATATGAATTAAATGAATGTTTAATTTAGGCTATGCTTGCTTTTGCACAATGGAAAAAGGTGTCGGTTTGACCTGAAAAATCATACACGATTTGTATAATTTGAGACATGATTTGGTAAACACTTGTAATACCGTATGATACACGTTTCCAGCTCTGGACGCGTGACGGTGGGTATAAACATCCGTACACCCATCTGTTACAGCGAAAAAAGAAGTACTGGACTTGAAGAGTTTGTTTCTGCATTCAATTGGGGACCCTGAACAACAGAGGACAATAAGGTCCCCGATTGACAGAGGGTCCCCAATTGACAACTGTGTACAAAACATATGGGTGGTCTTCTGAAAAAGTTAAAGTACAAACAAAAGAGGAACAATAGGGGGTCCCCAGTTGCAGGCAAATACGCACTTGTGTGCGTGTGCGAACGTGTTTCATTGAAACGAACGTCACAGTTTTAGTTTTACTGACAAATGAGAAAAAAACGAAGATGCTTTACTACCCAAAACAATGCTTATACATGTTGACTAGTATCGCATAGAGTCACCATTCAAGCAAACAAATTCGCCCGTGCACTGGTAATCATTAATTTTTGAACACGTGGCACAAAAACACCTGATCTGTGTCTCCACACTTCCCGACTTCGTGCTAATTATTTACAGATATTTGCTCTGAATATCATTTATGAAACGGGCTTTACTCAGCATTATAGCAGTCCTTGTACTACTACTCCGAGTAGAACATTGCGATATTGTTATTAATTATTGCAACCCTGCTGGTTTTATACTTTGAACTTCCAACTGGTTTTTGTGGTGCCCTTCGGTATCTCCCACGGGCAATTAATAATCTTTTGGACCAGGTAACTATCAGTGCCTGACATACAACTATTGGGGGAGCACAGATCCATAGATCATCAACTAGTCGGCGCATGTACAGAATCGATGAAAACAATTTTGAAGGACTGTTGACCCTTCCAGAGTCATTATGGCCTACACATCGGTATTTCTTTTTTGAGATTTGGAGGCGCAGAAAAAGTAATATTCCAAGGGGAAAACGGTTTACCTGACAGGTCTTCATGAAAGCAGTCAGAGAGGTTTTCATCCGACACGTCCCGTCGCATGCAGGGAAATGTTGAGGTGTAGCTGCAGTGAAGTTTTCTCAGACACAATTTTCCTGCAACTTTGTACCGTTCTTCAATGTACTGAATGAAGACTTTTTCAGGTTCACATTTTTGGTTAAATGCTTTGAAAAGTGCACATTCTTTTAAACACTTAAATTTATCCCTGCTTTCCTGGACAACTGACGGTGCTGTTGGAAAAAAGGGAAAACATATCTCAATGCAAAGGTCTTTCTGTCCAAATTGAAAACACTTAATGAGTACATTTACGAGAAAGAGATCAATGCTTCCTTATTGCTTTGCTCATAAATAACAGTGAGTCAACATTTAGTCCGGCAAAACTTAAAAATTATGAACTTGTTTGTGTACAAACCATAGAGCTAAATTAAATAATAGCCCCATGGTAGAAACCAGTTGTGTCATCGAGACTTGACATTGGGATGACATCACAATTTTGCTAATGGACTTGGAAATTCTCATTAGTATAAAACCAAAAGACAGCGGTAAAACACCCTTTGAAATAATGAAACAAAAGTTGAAAATTAGGTTAGCTGAAACATAAAGGTGCATTTTGTAATTTTTGTATTAAAATGAATTGATTGCAGCTACAGTTTAATGCTAAATCACCTGCCGAGGGTACGGAATGGATTTGCACCACACATAATTATATGAGATGAACAAAAATGCCTTAAGACTCCAACTTTATAGTGGCAAAATTATGAGAAACGGAATTGAATTTCTCTGTAGCTGCCTGCAAGCTTGTAGTGACAAACATGTATTTGTGTAAGTAATTTGCAACAATTATTAACATTAAAAATGGCTGTCTTTCGACAAGGGACCCGTGGCCAAAGTCCTGTCCCCATTTTCTTTCTTGAAATCTGGTGTTGGAATATGATTTTTTTTCATGTCAGCCTCGCTCAGAAGGCATTACAAAACGTCTTTGACGGTACTGTGGGAAGATTGCAACTTGAATGAAAAAAAAATTCCTCGAGTTCCACACTAATGCAAAGTGATTATATTTCGGTTAAGGAAAACAGACTTAATTCCACAAATCATAAACCGTGAAATGTTACACAAACAAAACCCTGTCAAACTGTCAAGAATAACAGCTGGCCGATCAGTCATAAAAATTGATCGAGGGGATTTGGGACCAAGTACCTGTGGAATAATTGAATTGGTGACTTGACCTTAATTAAAAGGAACCACAGATTGCCACATCTGTACTTGATTGACAGACCTGGGGTGTGGCAGTCCCATTGGCCGGGGGGGGGAACAACGGGAACTATGTCCTTCCTTAAAAGAAGAAGCAGAAGTTGGGTTTTTTGTAAAATGAAGTCATTTTTTCTGTTTTATTTATTTCCCTCGCCTGCAAAAACGTATCAAAAGCCCCCACATGTAGAAACCATCCGGAAGGAGGCTATACGAAACGAGATTCGTTGTGATGGGTCCATGCGCATCCTCGATTACAAACTTAAAGTTAAAGGGTAGCTGCAATCAATTTATTTTAATACAAAGTTTCTTCCAAAATGCATCTTTGTGTCTCATTTAACCTTATTTTCAACTTTGTTTCACTGTTTCAAGGGGTATTTTATTTACTGCCTTTTTGTTCTTTATGTTAGTGAATATTTCCATATTCACGGCAAAACCGGTGTGTCATCCGAATACTAATCCCAAAGCTGCACTGGTTTGTACACAAAAAGTCCTGCATTTTTGTAGATTTTGTTGGACTGTCGGCTTTCTCTTCTTTGCTGCTTTATAGTTGTTTATGTGCATAGCAATAAGCAAACATCAATCCCTTTCTCAGAAATGTTTTCACTAAGTAATTTCTGGGTTCACAAGTTGAAGCCAAAAGCCAGTGCGCTGAACTGTTATGAGCGTTTTCAAAACAAATGGATTCAGCTTAGTCTTTGGTTTCGCTGGTTCCAGCCGTTTTGGAACAGCGTTTGAAAACCACATGTTCAAAGCTCTGACTGGAACCAGCGAAACTCGTTTCGAAAACCTGGATGACTTCACAGCCTAGTGCCCTCTGCTTGCTAGGAAAGCATGGGTTAGTTAAAGTGTTAACAAATTGCACTTTTAACCGAATAGGAATGTAAAAGAATTTTCATACATCGAAGAAAAACACCAAGTTGAAGAAAAATTTTGTCTTAAAAAATTCATTGCAGTAACGCTTTCACGCAAGAAACCAGAGCATACCATACATCACACACTTCGAACTGGAAAGATGAAGCTCGAACATTTTGGCTGCGGCTTAAAAACAAAAATAACTCTACAGCTGGCCCCTTCAGCCTCTGTCGTAGACTTGTGTGTAATCTGAAGCCGCAGCCAAGTAATTTGGACAGGGTCTACCACGGGACCCCGACGTTTCTCTTCAAAGATCCCACGGGACCCACAACCGGGGTATGAAAACAGCGGTTACCATGGAAAACGCACGTCTCATGGCTCCGTGTAATTGCACTTTTTGCACCTGGCGTGATAGGGTTAAACCTTAAATCCAATAGAGGGATTTCACATAAGCACTGTCTGCGCATATCTGCATCAAAACCAAACCGAGGCTCTCTGTGTTGAACTTGGTCGCACGGGCCGCGGTGTCGACAGAGTACATGCAGTATCCGGTTCGTAAGTGTGACGCCGCTTCAATTGAAACCACGCCCACTGCACAGATACAAAACCAGCGCAGGTGCGTCAGTTCGCAGCTACTTGCCGTTACTTTTTTTTTTTATTTTACGTGTCGAGTCATCCTGATCCTTACACAAAATTCTGCAGCCTGAAAAGTCTGAATTTAATATACCTTTACGCAATTTGTGTCTTGACTCCTTACTTTAAATCGTCTGATCGTATTAAGAATTGAAGCTGACACATACAGCCCCGTTTTCAAACGCGGAAGTGAGCAGATCGACGCTAAAGCGTCGTATCGGGATCCCTCTATTGTGTCGATTCGTGGATTCTATCGGGAGTAATCCACCCCACTTTTAGGGGATTTTCTCAATCCATTTCAGCGATTCAGTTGTACGCTGTCATTCACTAGCAAGAAAATAAATCAACTACTTTATTCAAAGTCTTTTTCAGTAATTATTTTTCTCATGACAAGCCGTGGTTGCCTGTTTATACGCAGTAGTTTTCGTCTCGGTGTTTTATTTCCGGTTAGATGACATCAGAAAAAATTCAAGCAAAGCAAGTGATACTTAATATGTTATTATTACCGGTAAGCGACTTTTAGCGTTTACCGAAAAAAAATTTATCATGAAATGAAAGCCAACTCAAATGTATCTGAGTTTAAACTGTCTTTCATTAGCATGTGAACGGCATATTTTATTCAAGCTGTCCCAAAATCTTCAGTCGTTTCTTACAGTCAAACCAATGTTGCCTGTTTTTGTAACATTATTGTCAATAATCTTTTACACGATTATTATTCTGAAATCAGCCACGATGATTCGAATCGGGGAAAATATGCACTGAGAACACAGCTGGTCTGCCATATGGCGCTTTCGTCTATACTTAGAGCCAAAAGCATAAATATCGCCTCTTTTACTGCATTTGGCGTTAAATTTATTTCCTTTGTGTAACTCAGGAATTTGGAGGGCTTTTCTTTGTTACTGACCTGCACTATGTAGCCTGTTTTTTTTCCATTAGTACATTATTTGACCTGCCTCATACATTGGTACTTAATGGCCTCGTTTATTGTGGTTATTTTGCAGTGTTTCAAGATGTTCACGTGATGATGTTTATCGGCTTCGGCTTTCTCATGACCTTCCTCAAGAAGTACGGCTACGGCTCTGCCGGGTTCAACTTTTTGATCGCCGCCTTCGTGCTGGAGTGGGCCACGCTCATGCGCGGCTTCCTGGAACTCGCGGTGAAGGGGGAGGACAAGATCCATGTCAACATTCAGAGGTGGGTGTCTGTTTCTTGGAAATTACCGTCAAGCGTGATCAGCCCCGTCGGCTGATAATGGGCCTCGAGCTGGATTAAGAGAGGGCATATGATTTCCTCAGCAACGGAGGCTCCTTTGGTACTAACAACGCATCGTTGGTTCACGAACGACTAAGAAACGCAAGCGTTGCAGTTGCATCGCTACCAACAAAATGAACACTTCTGATCAAGGCGGCTATTTTCAAACCACGATGGGGTGCTTCTGCTCGAAGTGGATAGGGAGCAATGGCGTGAATTTTAGCCGGGAACTGGGGAGATTGGGGATGGGGGGTGACTTGCTCGGCCTTGGGAATTCGAAAAGCAAGGGAAGGGTTGCTGACACCATATGGGGGGGGGTCTGTTCATGATGCACATGCAGAGCTTTATACAACTTGGACAGTGGCGCCAACTTCTGATTTTGGAACCAAAATGGCTATTCATTCTTTGTGTAGTAACTGTCCAGCTGCACCCACGCACAATCTACCATTTTGTTTCCAACAATTGAGATACTCATGTCAAAACTCTCTCTATAAGCATGCTCTGTGCAGATGTATACATTAGTAATATTGTACTCGGCTTAAACCTTACATCAGCACGGAGTGTTTATGGCGTTTAAAACTTGTCCTCTCATTGAGTGCTATTGAATACATTTTAGTTGTTGGGAAGTCTTTAAAAAATTCTTTGCAGTCCGCCTTTCTCATTACGAAAAAGGGGGATTTTTATTTAGAGCTCCACGAATAGCCCATTCCCAGGATACGGTTGCAGATATCGTCACAAAACAGGATGAAAAGGCTATTAAATCGTTTCAGCGGAATTCGTGTTCACGTTTCGGTTTTATAGCTTCAAGGAAAGAACCCTGGACCCTGTAGAAACGTTGTTCGGCCGAAGGGGGGAGAACAAATGAAAACCAGCGAGCTGGAGGGTGTGTGCCGGAGGGGTCCGTTGGGTGTACGAAGTTGAAAAGTCACGACCATGTCACAAAGTTGAAGTAGCAAAACAATGTAAATTTGAGGTTTTTGAGATGACTTCAAGATAAAGAAAAGTCCAACATCAGCATTTTCCCTCGATGAAAGGGAATGGGCCCCCACTCCCTATCCGAAAACTACAACATATGAGAACATTTTGATTAGTATGTGCATAAATTCTGTCTCATAATTGAATCTCACGTCCATTATGAATAATGTTGCTGTTGAAATTTCTGGTATAATTAAACTACAATGCGTCGTGTCAGTTTTTTGACCTTTGAAGCGTGGGCAAATAAGCAGTGTGATGCCAGCCAATAGGGCTGGTGTAAATGATATCTGGACCTCAGGCAGAACCCGTATTTTGTTGATACCGTCCTATAGTGAAGCACCGAGCCGGTGACCGGGAAAAGAAACCGGTCACCGTTCACCACGATGAATTCCCATGCCGAAACCAGTGTAGAAACCAGTTTCACGTTCTGTGTTTTTTTTCTTGCTGTGTCATTTTTGTCACAGAGTTAGTATGGCTTGTCGTATAGGTACGCTTCAGGAGTGGTTTTTCTGTTGTGACGGATCAACCGTCTAGCTTAGATTAAGAACATACCTTACCAGATTTAGCCGCTCGTGGTTGCCATGACAGTGTGATGTCATGAATGGCCCCCACTCTCAATGAACTCACAAGACAGCGTGTCGAAACGTGACCAAATGAGTATATAAAATTCAGAGGTTGAAATGAGTCGATAGTTACAAAATAGCTCCTAGAGATAATTCAAATTCACAACGAGGTCAAAGTACAGCGTGTTAACATTTCTTATGTCGAACCCCCCCCCCGAGTCGTATCTTGCATGGTTTTCCGTTTGAAATGTCTCTAGCTCAGGTGGTTGTTATGGTTTCGGTCTGGGTTTAAAATTTCCCCTCGCGGTCATGCTGAGAGAAGTACCCAGCTTCCCTTCCTGAGGGCAGTTGCAGTGATTCTGGGGATGAAATTCCTGACCGGCGCGGACCTCGCACCGTGGGTAACGACCCTGTATAGGATCCTCACCAGTGGCTCGTATTGTGGGAAAATTGCAGGACCGGTGTCCCAAGCAAGGTCCGCCCTGATTGGGAAAACGTGACATTAACACGCCTACAAGAAAACCTGGGAAATGGACAACGTCGCCGAAAGTAGAGCAAGATTCAACCAATTTATAAATAGATCCGAGAGCTTTAATTCAAATAATCCAACTTAATGTACATTATTATTATTACAACATTTTATTCAGTTTACACCAGTAAAGACTTAAATACAATATAAACACCCGTCGCGAACATACATGTAAACGATACTGTAGTTCCGTAGGTCCTATTCACGTGGTCAGAAGGCCCCACACTATTCAATTTTAGGCATGAGAACCAATGTATTGTGGACATAAACACAAGAACCTCTCATTTTACATTTGATACTAAGCTGCACCATGGCTGTACTAAGCTATAGCATGGAGGAAGGAACACATGGCTAAAGGTACAGTTTGAAGCCTACGCCAAATCGAAAAATGACAGACAAACGCCAACCGTTCAAACACTCACTGCGTATTTCAAGGCACAGGGCTAATTGAGAGTATTTTCGTAGGGCCCCAAAATTCCTCGCAGCCCAGGCATACCGCCTACTGTGACGGATGGATAAATCTATCGCTCTCCATGTTCTGAGGCACTGCACTCATCGGCCGAGTAGGTTATTTCCATTTCACTGTCGTGGTGCAACCATGCGACACCATGCCCTCAAAGGATCATTCACAGTCATTAGTTCACTCCTGTGGTACAAATCGGAACACCAGTAGTCAAAAACAAGTTCGCCGGGCGAATTCCTTAGTTCTTGGTTTCTTTTGTCTCTCCGCTGACATTTCGGCACTTTTTTTTGGGGGGGGGGACCACTGGGAGAAGTTGGGCCGACCCTTGAACGCAATAAGGCGCCTTTTGCTTTATGAGTGCGTCCACGAGCAAAGTCCCCAGGTGTGCATGCACTAACAATTCAGTCGCATAACCGGGTCTCCGGAAAATACCATTTTTTTTCTAAAGTGAATATCCATGAAAGAATTCTCCCCTGTGGTGCTACCGTTTGCTGTTTCTTTCAACTCCTTGAAAAGAATAAAGTGGTAGGACATGGAGTGCGAGTCCGTATTGCAGCGCTAATGTGACCTCGGGACAAGATTCATATTGGGCATGCGCTCATGGGATGGGGGTTGGTAGTTTAAGCTTTGCAGATGAAAGTTTATGATGGTCCACGACAAGATTTAAAATCCTATCATGTGGTCAGTCCACTAGATCACGTGAACTATATAGTATCAAACATCAACAAAACATCGCGTTCTCGCATAGCAAAGTATGTGTGTTACAGGTGTCTCACAAAATAAAGCCAACAGTCGGTGAAAGTACTTAGGCTACTGATGTTCTGCGGGTCACGTGACTAGGGGGCAATCGGTCTATTCTTAAACTCAAATACAGTAACGAATGTTGATTCAGAAAAATGAGCGCTTTAAACGCGAAGCACCAGTCCGTCTTCTGAGGGCAAGGAAATTTCTCATAAAATTTGCTTCAAATACACAGAATACGGAAAATTCACAAGAGTGTGCCTCCAAGAGTTTGCAACATGTTGGCCTAACCCAATGTGCGTTTTAAAAGGATCGACAAATTTCTCGCGTTGTGATTGGCCAACGCGTTGCAAACTCTTCGAGGCACACTATTGTGAATCGCCCATGTTGTAAATTGTAAGACGCAAAAGAACATCCGGGACAAGAAACTTCAATTCATGTTGCGATTTTATGCCCGACTGAATAAGAAAAACTTGGACTTATACACAAAGTGGCTTTATTAATGCCGTGTTTACCAAAACAAAATGAACGTTTCACATTTGTCCATCTTAAAGAATAATTTCCTTCCATGACATTGAATTTTTGATTCCAATTGTCATCTTATGAAATGAATCTTACCATTGAACTCAAGAATATGCATTATTTGTATGCCAAATACAAATCGTTTGCTTCTGAAACGATGAATTACGTTATTTATCAGGCATTGCACGCTTTCAAAAATGTACTAAGGTAAAGAAGCCAATAACGTTTTTCTGTCCTTGCCCGGCTCGAGAGAAGCAATAAAATTGATGGATTGCAGCTATTTACAGTGGAGGTGATATATTGCCACTTGTTAACCACTCAATTCAGATATCCTTGAAGCAAACAAACAGTCTCTTTCTGTTCAGCGCTCAATACTTCACACTGCAACAATCGGCAGAATTATCCGGGATGGTCTGAATCGCGTGATGCGGCGCTGACCCTGGGGATGTAGGGTTTCACCCTTTGATGTGTCAGCCCTCGGTACGCCGCCGACAATACCTTGATGGGTTGTCCCCGTGGAGCTGCCAATCCACGGCTTATAATCTGCTGCCAGAGGCCCCATGTGTAGCATTCCCAGGTATTGAAATGTGGAAGAAAAATCAGTGAAAAGAACGACCTAGATTACTGCACCTGTACATATTCCTATAAGCACCGGGCTTACAATGTGGAGGTTACCATTTGCTGAAAATGTAGCGTGCTCGGATTACACGATGCTGCTCAGTAGATTTTGAGAAATATGTAGGTTTGCGCACTGCAGGGGGCGGCGGTTTGTTGGGACAGAGACCCCGTGATCACACCGACTTGAACAGGTTGCTCTAGCTGTCGATCCAGTATGGTCTTAAGTTTGTCACTGGGTTTCTTATGTCTTCGCACCGTATCTAAATAAACTTAATGCCAGCCACTTATTCAATCGCAATTGTTCTCAAGTTCATACGCCAGAATTACATTGCATCAGCAGCGTTTTCTTCGTACGTACGCTCTGCTCGCTGTTGAAGCCAAAAAGCACCCTCAACGGACGCTTATGAGACGCTCAAGACAATGACGTAGATGGTTGAGCGAGTGCACTCTGGTCCTAGGCAAGGAAGATTCCGATTTCGCACCAACCTTGTCCCGAGATGTTCCGACTACATGACAAAAAACGATTACGGGACCCAAATTTATAGTGACACAGGACGCGCGTCGAGGAAAGCATCCGGCGTGGGTCCTGTGCACATCCGTATTCGTTTGCCAGTTTTAATCTCGACTTAAATTTAACACGCGGGAATGGGACGTGCTAAAAAATGCCGTATTGTGGGAAAAACGACGAAGGCATCAGAACCACACAAGTACCATGGCAATAGCCGGCTCGTCATGGATTAGTCTGGTGGCTTCAGCGAACCCCGGGCAATGTCAGGACAGAGTAATTTCAGCACAGATCGGCAGCACCGTGATCTCGATTTCATTGAGCACCCGATGCAAGAAAACAGGACCTCTTTGATTGGTCAGTAAGCAGGCAGTCGTTTGGGGCAC
>NW_019091582.1:299495-319829 GCF_001949145.1 Acanthaster planci | reverse complement strand
CATTTCTTGCTGGGTATATTCCAGTGGGGTTAGAGGGTCTCAGCTCCCCTCTCGGGCCACCCAAGTAGACATTCAAATAAGTCAATAAGAGACGCATGGCCCCCACAGTCTGCCAGGAGTTGAAGTGCCCCCCCCACCGGCAAAGAAACCGTTCCGTCGGGATTTTGCATGACAGAGGTGTATTTAGGACGTGATCCCCCCCTATTTTCGTCCGTTACGTTGCACTGCCATACTAGCATTACGCCCGATTGGATTAGTATAAAACTCTCTTCGGCAAGATATTCTGTCAGGTGACTGAGCTATATATCGTCTTATTTTGGCAGGGCTTTTCTTGTATGTGTGGAGGGGTAATTTGAAAGATTGCCCAGCCGAGAAAACAACCGACAAGAGCGTTTAATGTAGTATTGAGAAAGAAATTCTACTTGCAGCCACATACCCTGCACTTGACTATGCTGCCACTGTTTAAATTGGCCTTAAGAACAACTGAAGGCAGGACAAAGTTACCCTTGCTTTCACTCAGTCTTCATGTTGGTCTGTGACATCATATAACACATCGAGACCATCGGTTGGGTCAGTTAACGCGCAGTCTCGATAGTTCAGGGCGGTAACTTTGAAAGATCGCGAAATCTCTGTATTTAAACGCAACGGTTTATCACCCTTCCGAGTACTTTGTTTTCAGCCTATAACATGCACACAGAGAGCAACTGTGTTATTGTAACTTTACCGTGTACAACTGCGAGCGAAGAAGATAAACTGCATCTTACATGCCCGTTTTTGGCTCTGTAGGGCTAATTATTTTCTGCGCCGTCAGTACTATATATGCCGGCTTGCACATGATGTTGCCATGGCATATAAGAACGCAGTTGTTATCTAAACATATACATTCGAGATGTCTTCGTTCCGTGATGAAATCCGTCGAAATACCAACCACTTTGATAGTACCTCTGGGGATCCGTACAGTCTACGTTATTTGCAATTTGTTTATTGTTTTAATACCTGTCGTGCAAAGCCTGTGCGTGGGGTCGGAGAGCATTGCATTGGCGTGTTGAAGAAGATCCGAGGAGGAGGACTTTTTTTCAGTTAGAATAAGAATTGGGTTCATTCATGTCTGCTGTTTGCCCTTGAAAAGCACCGGCATTTCAGTCAACAGTGAAGTTTCGGCTTCAAAACTGAGGAAGTTGAAGCTGAAAGGAAAACCGCGGCTACTGTGCGTGAAACACGATGCAGCATGTGAGGCATTGTGAACCGGGAAGGTTGCATACCAGCTGAAATAAAGGGGTACGCACCCGAAATAACTGTGATCTTTACTATTCTCTTAGATCTCTTAGATAGGTAATCAACTAGATTTCCCAAAGAAAGCTGTTTGTCAGCACTTTGCGCTTATTAACATCCGAAACTGTCAGTCAGCAAAGGAGAGTGGTCAATTTATTTCCGTGGGATAGTTTAATTACCGTACATTTTCACTGCGCATGCGCTACCCACTTTCGGGGGCCGTCGTACGCATGCCTGACTTCTTTGTGGTAGAAACACTCCCATTTTGGCATTATATTACATATGTAAGTGAATTGGGGTTCCCTTTAACCACAATACAGTAGAGTTACCCTAAGTCAAAGGTTTTCTAGTCTTTTAGTCAAACAATTCTCGGAGTGGAACGTAGAAGTACAGAGCAATTGGATCATTGATTGGCTTAAGTCCTTCAATTAAAAAACCCCACAATTTCAGCTTGTATTCGTTACAACAATCATGCATCCCTGTCAAGTAATGTCACATTTAGTAAGTGTGTGTGTGTTTGTTTAATCTGTTAGTGGACACTTAGAAATTAAGTGCTAAGGTTAGTGTGGGGCTTTCCTTTCCTATCATCATGAAAAAGCGCCCCGTTCAATTCACGTAGCTCAAAAAAGACGTCAAACAGTCTTCATACTTGGAAGAAGAGTACAGAGATACACAAATAGTGATTCTAAGAAAAATTCATTTCCTGGATCGTTTAAGTAAAGTTCTCAGTGCCAAGGACACATTTTGGCAACATGTTGACAGGTTTGGACAGGCAATAATTTTCCAGTTTGCTCCCTTGTGTACCAATCTAGAAGAGTGTATGCATGACCACACGTAGTCATTACTTCGAGGCTTTGCGCTGTGTTGTGTAACATTACAAAATTTCAGAGGATGCAAAGCTTCAAATCTTTAGTTTCGACATTAATCACATGTATCGGGAGTATGCTAATAAATGAAGCAATTCAGGTTTGGAAAGCTATGACATGTGGTGCGTTGGCGCGCTTCCAAGAGGCCGTCCAGCTAAAACGAGGCTCTGACAGTTGGCGCAGAAAGAAACCATGTTTACAGCGAAGCACGGAAGTGCAACGTCCCCAATTCGAATAATGGGTCACCAGATCTTTTTGTCGTCACGTCATTTTACACAATGCGCCACCTCTGAAATGTTTCGTAAACCAGAACCCAATTGTTCTCGCCGGCTTAACGTGTGCTATGGTCAAGTAGTTGTTTGCGGGATAAATAAATATGTATCATATTGATTCTGTAATGACAAAATGAAATGCTTGTGAAGGATGTCGAGAAGAACAGCCTCAACACCCGGGCCTTTTCCAAGATATACATCCGTGTTTTGCTGCGGCATTTCTTGTTTGTTTTCCAGTGAATTTGCCATATATTTCTAACCTGTTACTTGCCATTTTGGCCCAGTAAGTAATACATGTATGTGCAGTTTTGTGCTGGTTGCCATTTTTGGCCCAGTAAGCAACACATGAATGTAGTTTTGTGCTCGTTGCCATTTTTGGCCCAGTAAGCAATACGGGTATGTGTAGTTTTTTTGCTGGTTACCATTTTTGGCCCAGTAAACAATACATGTAAGTGTAGTTTTGTGCTGGTTGCAGAATCTCGCCGAATTCGGGCTGAATTAATTCCATCATGGAGGTTGGATGATCTTAGGCTCGCCTTCAAGAAATGCCACGAAAATAGCGCATATTACTTTGTTCGGTAAAACACTGACCTTGTGAAAGGGAAAATAGAGAGCTCGATTCTCACATCAAAGCCGTGATTGGTGGCGTATTTTTAATCTGTCCAAAGAGTAACCTTACAGGACATCAAATTTTGTGATGTGATCTGCAAAAACCCTTCACATGGTGAGCTTTGTCATTTTGGTGCTTATCAACTTAAAATTGATTTGGACACTGCCCTGTTTTCAAAACCGTTTAATTCGTGATCCTAGAGGGGGCCCGACAACTTAGATTCATATTGTAGACAACCTAGAATCATAAATGTAATGTATCTAAAACAAGAGTGTGCCTAATTAATTTGAAGTTTATATGCACCAAAATAGCAAATAGTATAGGTACATTTATATAGGGGTTTTCCAGACCAATCAAACCCTAGGTACCTACCCAACCCCCAAAGTCAAATCTTTTTTATTTCTTAACCTCTAATTTCTGAAATTGGAGGGTTCTCGTTGGGTGGAGCGCTATAAAAATCGACCCCGTAACCTTGCGACCCCGTCAACCGTGCGACGCCATAACCTTGCGATCCCCTTAACCTTGCGACCCCTTAACCTTGAACCCTTCAGGACTAGGCTGTTTACCTTATTATCTGACTCGTAGTAAGGGGGATAAACAGCTTCAAAGGGCGCGCAGCTGCTGCAGTCCTGAAAAATTGCTGGTATTTGTTTAGTATTTTTCTTATCGTCACTGAGTTTTTTATCGTCACTGTAGCTAATAGTAAACCCCGTAGAGCGCTTTGCGATTTATATTCGCCAAGTTTTTCCAAAGTTCTGTCAAGAGACCTTTCTCTTCCTTGTCAAACATTTCTCTGGCCAAACTTTCTGCTATTTTTGGGTTCGTTCCTTGATTTCCTGGTCGTTAAACTGACTATTTTTATCCCTTTCCATGGAGTTCAGTATCTACTCGCAATCTGATTTTTTCTTTGAGTTCGTTAAATTTTTGGAACTCAGAAGTAACTAGCACAAGTTCTTCGTGAGAAATATCACCGTCGTTAATGGCGTGGGACATAGCACTCTGATTTGGTCGTGTATTTGGGACTTTTTAACCTTGCGCAGAGCGCCTTCAGTCAGCTATTGAGGGCCATTTTCGTAATTTCTTAATTAAATTTTTTTACGGCCAAATGCAAAGACCTTATAATCCAACCTACCTCTGCCGATGCTGAATAATCTAGTTTAGTCGCCTTTCAGGTAGGGACTTCCCCTTGGCTGGTATAAGTTTCACCAGAGCCAGCCTCTTGCTAAGTCCCATAGGAATACGTACTAATCTCTCTGCCACGTGGCCCTCATGGGATTATTTACGCAGAGGCTGCCTTGCCAGCCAGAGCCTATCGTATATCAATTGTCGGTCACTTAGATATGGGTCTGAGCTGTCGGAGTTGTTTCATATTCGGGGGTGTCACATTTTTGTTGACTTGGTGGCCCCCCCCCACTGGATAAACGGTATTCTGACCCTTTTTCTCGTTTTTTTTATTGGTAGGCATAGATACCAAGGGACACCCTCAAATCAATTTAAATGCCACTACAAGGGTCTTTGGGGTTGAAGGGGGCATGATTACAAATGGCCATATAGCATTGACGGAGTTGGGCCCATGATCAGTTAAGTACGAGGTCGGTGTTAAGCAATAGTTTACTGGTGTATTTCAATAAAGTATACGCACCAAACGCGCCGATAGCGAGACTTTCCACGAATAAGCCCACGGGTACCGACACCTCACCCAACATGGCGGGTATGCCTACAGTTCCCACTTTGGGATGATTGCATAGGAAAAACGCCTGTAGGAGCAGTAAGTGGATCCAAAATACACGTTGTTTTGTGCAAGAGAAAAATATACTGCAATGTTTTGTGCAAGTGTTTTGTAAAAATAGACTTCTGAAACTGTACGTGTGCAGTCTGAAGTTTTTGAAATTTTGCACGTTACAGCGAAGAACGTTTTTGGTACAAATATAACAGTAAGTTTGCCATTCCAAATATACACTGACGTCTTCAAGTCTTCCCATTTTTAGAACATTTACCCAAGAACCGTTTTCCAAACTGCGCCTCGTCCCCAGTCGCTTCGTCCTTGCAACGCCGTTATCTTTGGGCCCCCATGATTGGAGCTCCATAAACAACAATTTGAATACACCAGACTATAGACGCTGCTGCTTCACCTTGTATTTCGGGGCAAGCTTTTGCAAAGCAAGCACCATCTCTGGAACGGACTGGTTTTTTTTACCTTTCTTTATCCGTTTAAACAGTGTATTGGTGCAAGGTGTCTCTTATGTCACTGAGCAAAAACTTGCCCCAAATCACGAGGAGAATTCAAATTGCCATGTTCACTTGAATTTAAGGATTTAGTGAACCAGATTTTGTTCCCGTTTTACTCGCTGAAAACAGAGTTGACATTTGGCAAAGTGCCCACCATCTGGCTTCTTGCGCTACTAGTGGCTTTGGTAAAATTTATAGCGGTATTACCGGGGGATTTTTGAAAGCTGAGAAAACCTTTCAATCATAACGGTGCAGGTGTACCAAAATAACTTCCACGACAGGCAATTTATTAGGAAATATTTTGTGGGACTGGAAAAGTTTGTCGCAGCTTATCGCTTCATTGGTGATGGAATGCACATTCACAGGTAATCCCATCGCTTGTGTTGGGACGTACAGTGATTTCTGGCGCACCTGCAATCGGCTTGTGTTTGGTAGTTGCTATTCCTCTGCTTGAATATATTCATTTTTTCCCTAAGGTGATACAAAGAAAGGCAGCAAAGGCTTCCTGTTTTGTTTCCATGTCTCCTCTTTGGCAATACACACACAAACCGCACAGTTTTTTACCAAAAATGCAAGGCCTATGCTGGGGCCATTGAAAGGAAACGTCAGTGAGGTAATCTTTGCCATGGCAGCTGACCCGTAAGACGGAAACAACCTTTTCAAAGAACGGCTTATGTCGCCCAAACAAATGGTGCACAATGGCAAAACCCACAAATATGATTTCAGACGCTCCCCGTTTCAACTGAATTGACATAGGTAACTGATTAGCTATAGGATATGCAAGCAGTTTAATATTCTTCACCTCTTCCAATGTAGGACTACCGGTATAATTTCATTGACCCCAAACTCGGAATCACTGATATCCGGCATTGTTTTCTCCTTGCTCTGCTTCAGTCATTTTCATTAATTTTAGTTTCATTATGAAATGCCATAGTAGCCCGCAGATTACAGCATCGATAACATTTAAAAATACGGGGGAAAAGTACATAGAAAAATTCATTCAAAAGTAAGACGACTTGATGGTAGTGAAAAGCAGAAACATGATGTAAAAACATCGATTCAGTGCCAAATCGCCCATACACGAAAATAGGGAAAGCCACTTATAAAAACGCAGCCACGGCACTTAATACACATATACTTATCCTCGAATTATTACCGTACCCTAGCACATGACACTACAAAAGATGCAATTCGTAAAGGGCCGTCAAATAAATACAAATTGGTGAAATTCAACTTTTGATCTCTCATTTTCCGTGAGGTCCAGTCATTGTGTTGTTACTCCAAAGGGGGCGCTACATATAAATATGGCGCTGTTAAAAAAAGGTTACTCATAGGTAGTCAGTTTATTGCGTTCTAAATTAGGGCAAAATTTTGCATGAATTTCGTTCTTTCGATGGTTAAATTGTCTTTACTTAATTTTCACAGGATAGCCAATGAGTACACCTTTTAATTTTGCCCTCTGAATACACTTGCGTCTGTTTATCGTTTTCAGATAAATTTGTTTTGGCTTTTTTGCCCCTTATAGGTTTCTTAATATTTAACAAATGAGTTTCTCCCCTAAGGTTTGGCCTTTGGCCACCCTTGGTCTCCCAGCGCTCTCAAAGTGAGTTCTGGTCATCTGGGATATTCTTTTGTGTGACACTTGCAATGAGTGCCGACGGTGTAAGATAGAATCAAAGCCACTGTCTCAAATTTTGGACCGACGGACTTTGAAAAGAAGTCTCTTACTTGCAAGGAAACCTGCGTACAAACTCGATGTATTCAGGGCTGGATCCTGGATTTTTTGCGTGGGGAGGGTTTAGGAAAATGTTTGTCGGGGGGGCACTACATACAGTTATTGTCAGTGACGAAGCCTTTTCATTTCTTTGGTCCTTCCTGTAGACGTAAAACAGGACCCCTGCATAGCTAATGCTTTTCGGAGGTCTTCCAGACTTCTGACACCCCCCCCATGAGCGGGGTGTGTGGCCCAAACCTCCCTCCCCTTTCTGGATCTGTGTCTGCCTTTGATTATACATGTATGAGTTTCAGTTTTAAATCTTTAATTCCTGCCTTCACTAGTTTCATTCACTCACAGGGTGTACTTAATTCCACTTCGGAAAATAATTGTCATACTTAAACTGTGGTCATTCCTTAGCATGCTGACAGCGGACTTCACCTCGGCCGTTGTTCTCATCTCCTTCGGGGCGGTCCTGGGCAAGACATCGCCGGTACAGCTGATTGTCATGGCGTTCTTCGAGGTTGTCTTAGCGCTTGTCAACGAACACATCGGGCTCGAAATTTTCGGGGTAATTGCTGTGGTCCTAGTGTCATGCAGCTGCTTGGTTTTTTTTTAAAAATCTGTTGCGTAGGGAAACAGATCGAGAAAAAAGTCAGCCATTAAGCAACCCCATCACGGCTAACTCAGTGGTCCAGTGGTAAAGACGTCTGCGGTAGTCAGCAGAAGATGAGTGCAGTGGGTTCGAATCCAACTCGAAGAGGCTTGTGGGTTTTGATACTTCTCAGACCGAACTGAGAATACAGTGTAAATACATGTACATTCAGCTGTGCAAAGGTGAAACCTTATGTGTACGTGTTTTTTTTTAAATGTGTAACTTAATAAATACGTTAAACATTTAGAAAAAAAATTCCTGCTACGTGGGATTTTAGTGGAGAAATGTTTTGGGTGGACTGTTTTCTTGAACAGTACCTTTCCCTCAGTGAAGAGATTCACGGAGAGAAGGAAAAGGGCGCCAATAGGTCTACATTATGAACAGAAAATATAAAAATATATCTAAAACAGCCTAAAGATCAACCAAAAGGATTACTTGTCAAATCCTTGACTACTTTTTCTAAGCCGAAGTTCTGTCTGACCTGATCCAGTTCAATGTTAATTTTTTTTCCAACAGACTGTAGACGTTGGCGGCTCAATGTTTGTACACGTCTTTGGCGCCTACTTCGGTTTGGCCGTTGCTCGTGTACTTGCCCGGGATGCAACCGAAGACAACGAGAACGAAGGCGCCACCTATCATTCTGATATCTTCTCTCTCATTGGTCAGTTAATCATTCGTATTCTCATTAGAGTTTTTAATCAGCCCATTTGGACGAGAACGATGACAACGTTATCATTCTTCATCTTCTTCCTCGTCGTTAAACATTTCTTTTTTGATGTGTGATTTGTCGAGTTGTAACAAACGCGTGGGTAAAACTCATTCTCCTCTCTCGCCAAAACCACCTTTGATATGGATCAGTACCGGCTTATCTAGCCACTGGTTGCTGGGCAACTCTTGTTTGTTAAATTGTGCTAATCTCCATTTCTTTTGCATGAGTCGACAACACTGCTAACAAAATCTTCACATTTTCTTCCCAAGCATTAGGTAAACAATTAACGTATTGCCTAAAATGAAGCCGCAGGTAAAAAAAAGCTGGGAACTTATTGCTTTTACTTTTTTTACAATCCCAGATGCAATCCTAATCGTCAGGACTTAAATGTGCGACGGGGTGAAAAAAGGGTTAAAATCTCTTAAAAAGTGTTCATTTTTTCGTATTCTTCTTAGTTATTTTCAATATATAAAAAGGTTGTACACTTCGAAAAATCTGCAAAAAAGCTGTGAGCTTATTCGTTTGCCCAAAAGTCAGCATATATGAGGAATATCTTAAATAGAATGCTCAGTAAATTGAAGGGGAAAAAATCAGTCACACCTTGTAGACTGCTCTGATACAGTCATTCATTTGTATTGTAAACATGCAGGAACTATCTTCCTGTGGTTGTTTTGGCCAAGCTTCAACAGCGCCCTCGCCCTGGAGGATGCTCGCCACCGGGCAGTGCTCAACACGTACTTCTCGCTGGCTGCCTGCTGCGTGGTCACATTCGCCATCACCACACTGCTTAACAAGGATGGCAAAGTCGAAATGGTAGGGTATATTGATCTCTCTGTGAGTGGATGTTATGAAACATGGTGATGACGTAGTACTAGATTTGAGCGCTGATTTGGTCATTGTAGGCTGTGCTTGTGCGCTTTTCAAATAGTGTAAAAATGTAGCCGGCTCTAGAGTGAAAAATATCAATTTGCTTTAATTTCTTTTGGCCTAGAGGGGGAAAGTGTGAAGCGTGAAGGGTACACGTTGTAAGCTCGTGAAAATGACAAAAAGGACGGTGCTTGAACAGACTGAGGTGTTGAGGTCCCCACCAAAAATAGTGTGCTGGAGAGAGTGTGTTAAGTCCACTATAACGTCACGAAACACTCGCGGCGAAATTTATCGTGCTTGACACAACTCTTGGAGATTTTGGAATGGAACTGGGTTGTTTATGCTTGTTCTGAACATGAACCGGCATCCAAAAATAGACATTACCTTCAGGTTTCTTTTTGTTTTCATGAAGGACGAAATCAACAACCAATTTTATGTTTGATTCGCACATCAGGTGCACATCCAGAATGCGACTTTGGCCGGAGGTGTTGCCGTGGGAACGAGCGCTGATTTGATGATCCAGCCCTGGGGCGCCATCTTGATCGGCATAGTGGCCGCCATGTTGTCCACCGTCGGATACAAGTACATCCAGGTAGTTGCTTGAAGCATGTCAGTATTTGCCGCTATCTTTCATAACCGAAGTACGGGACTGATGCCAGTATTCAGTTATGGAATATAATTATTATTATTCCAATTTATAAGCAAGCTGCCAAGAAACGGGTCTAGTATACATTAAACGGGCCAATCGAGGGTACTTCTCGGTAATCATGAATAACGTATAAACGAAGCTTTACTGTACCACATCGCCGAGAAAGTCAAGCACTGCAGAGTTGAAGCAATGTAATTTTGTTTGAGTGGGGAAAACATTTAGGTAGCATCTATGCTGAAAGAAAGACATGTTTTTTTCCGGTTAACCCTCTAAACTTGTAGAGGGTTGGGGTGATATATGGATGTGTCATGTGTCTTTGACTATGCATGTCAACACTCGCGCCAAGCGTTGCGTATCGGTCAGGGTCGCTGCCAGGACGATTTTGACGGCCGAACACAGCGCACACGTGTATTATGTAAATGGAGTCGATATTTGTGTGAAAGTGAAACGCATGAACGCATCGTGTACGCACGCGTAAAGAAAACATGCATATGAATAAGGCGCCTAGAATCGCTCCTGGGGCGATTTTGACGGATGCACAACGCTTGGTGCAAGTGCTAATTGACGCGCACATGGAAAAGCGCCTTAAGTTGTTTCAACGCATGGCACGGTGATACTGCAAAATTAAAATTATCTTCCATGGTAAATAACAGATCACTGCCCCAACCTTGATAAATTTGCGAAGTAGTGCGGTTTTTTGAAAGATTTTTACAGGTGGGTATTTATGGGTGTCTTGCAGATTCATTCAAGCGTTGCAAAGAAGAATGCGTGGTTGACATATGTGATGTCGAAAAAAACCCAATGATTTGGTGGCATATAAAAATGTTTCCTTCAAGTTTGCTTGGCCTCGCAGAATAGAATAATTATGTTTATAGCGCAGAAAGTTCGAACATATGCATAAAATAGTCGACTGCGTGAGGTTTGACACCTGACAAACGAAATTAAAGAAATTTCGAGAAAAATGACGACGGCCAACCTTAAATTTGGTATTCCGTTCATTTTCACCTCAGCCCTTCCTCGCCAGCAAACTCAAACTCCACGACACGTGTGGCGTGCATAACCTTCACGGCATGCCGGGTATTCTGGCTGCTTTCGCCGGCGCCATTGCCGCTGCGACTGCCACCAAAGAACGTTACGGAGATAAGTAAGTAGTTTGCAAGAGTTAAAAGTAGAAAAAATAAAAATAAAAATTAGGTCAGTATCAGTGTGAAACAGAACAGGAAGGTGAAATAGACTGATGACATAATTTGTTTACAAAGGCATCTTCAAAGGTATATACTCATGCCTCAGGCTCTTCAGCACCCCAAAAACTGAGGAAACCGATGGAGAGGAGACAACAAGAAGTAGTTACACTTTGACAAAAGTTGGAGGGAAACCCATACAATATTCTGGAAAAAACCCAACGAACCAGGCAGGGAAAAAAAAACAATTACCATAAGGACTGGGCCAGGAATTGAATCCTGGAATTAGAAGGCGGAACCACTACGCAAACTTGACTCCCCTATAGACATTGTATGAGCCAAATATGACTACCAGGTCATCAAAGGATCCAGGAAATGAATTTTTCCTAGAATCACTTTTTATGTATCTCTGTACTCTTCTTCCATGTATGAAGACTGTTGGACATCTTTTTTGAGTAACGTGAACTGAATGGTGCTCTTTTCCAAACATTAAACATTGACCAAGCATTTCTGGACAATTGAGGGCGCTTTTGCTTTGATGCCAATCCAGAAAGATATGTTCAGGTTGCATTTTTTCATGTTCAAATTGTGAACCCCAAATTTGCTATCTGGCAACATTTCGGTGAAAAGGATTTTGCTGGATTATTGCCATATACTTACCAGCCATAAATTGCCAAAGAAAATAAAATCTGCCGTAGCAGTGGTTAAACAATCTAGAAACTTTCTGTGCACAAATCAATGCAACATTGAGATTCAGTGCCTTGGATGGCATGGTTGTTCTGCTAATGAATATGCAAATAAGCATTAGCATAAAACAAAAAAGCATCAAAATATAGGTCAAAATTGCACAACAAACATTTTAAATGAGGTTAACTGAAACCCAAAATGCAATTTCAAGGGTCTTTAGTAAAATTTATGAAAATTGTTTACATTTCCTGGTTCCTTTAAGCAGCTGCAATAGCATGCAACCGTAAAGCCGTACACTTTATATCAGACTGCGCGATCCACGACTTCTTCTTTTCCATTCTACAGTTTGTACAAAATCTTCGAGGCTCGGGCAACCAACGGGAGCATGAATACGGCTGAAGACTTCACTGGTGGCATGTCCCACGTGATGGAATCGCCGCGCTCGGCGAGTGGTCAGGCCGGGTACCAGCTTGCTGCACTCGCTGTGACCTTAGCGATAGCTATCGTTGGAGGTGTCATAACTGGTGAGTGCAACATGGTCCGTCTCTCAAGTCGAAGAATTATTGCAGTTATCTCTAAAAAATCCGGTTTAGGTCATTTTACATGTATAGCGGTTCACACCGAAAGTTTACTGTATCTCAGACTGGTATACATCATTTATAATTGTTACTGATAATTTATAATTAATGACATTCATTTATTTAGTGAATGCAAACACCTGCAACTACTTCATTATTGCTCTTGAAGTGTATGCAAATCATATGGTTAATGACTGCGCATATAATTAAAACACATAGAGGTCCTTGCGCTGCGACGTAGACAATCGTTTACAAATCACTTGACACGATTTCTGTTCTTACCAAGTAGCATAAACTTGAATCTCGAATAAATTTACAGCGACACAGCAACTGTTAAGTCAGGATTCTAAACTTACCAGCGTCAAGTTGTGAAGTTGTCATTCAGTTTTGTCTCCAGCGACATCAGAAACCTCCTTTACGTATAAAACTCTGCTTTTGACTCGTGTAACACGTTTTACCTTCAAACTGGACGGGATCATTGACAGTTTCAACACATTTATCAAGAAGAAGCGTACAGCAGATAACCTACTGTTAAATTAAAATACATACCAGTTACATTCCCCTCTAAACTGTCCAAATCCCTATCGATGTGCTTTTGGAGTAGATGAGAATTGACGGTTGGTGTAAAGTGGAGGGGATAGTGTCTGAGTTTGGAACACCTGAATCATGTTGAGATACTGTTATCATGCTAAACGTCCCTGCCCTCGCCGCTCATACCTTGCTTTCGCTGAGGATAAAATACCTTGTTGTAAGCGGTGTTCTTTCCGCCTTGAAGTGACTCGTCTGTAGCGATAGATTCGCAGAGAGTTGAGCGTGTATTTTCTCTCGTCAGGTTTGATCATGAAGATTCCGATCTGGAACGAGCCGGAAGATGATGAACTCTACGAGGACAAGCCATTCTGGGATGTAAGTACGGTCCGTATACTCCTTTTCCGATCCCTTGTAAAGAGAGTTTGCTAACTTGCTCACTCACTGCATGCTGTCTGTAAATGTTGTTAGGGGAAAATCAATATGTAACGTTTCCCAGAAGCATTGCTAAAAAGTGTGTTGTCGTTGTGCGTGTGTGCAAACGTTAGTAACATAAATTGTACATGGCAGGTTTTTTTTCCGTGTGCAAAACTTCTTCAGACTCATATTAAACTTCTGCAGTGCAAGGGCGGGAAGCTAATAACAGACTTGGTTCTTTTGTGAACTAATGGAGAGGTTGCGCGTCTGTGGAGAAAGCAAGCTTTGCAAGTTTAACTTTAACCCTAACCTGGGGTGAATTTTTGAGGCAATCCGCTTAGAGCAGAAATACCCCCTCATTGGTTGGAAAGATCCATGTTGGACGGGAATGTTCATTTTGCTGCTAGCGACGAGCCCGACCGCAGCGCGTGCGTTTCATAGTCGTTTGTGAACCAGCGAAGTGCAGTTCCCACCAAAAGAGCCTCGGATGCTAGGGAAATTGCGTCCAGCTGGGGATCATTGAAGGGTCCAGTTCTGTTAAAGCAGATGTGCCGTCCGGCCATTGTCACGTTAAATCATGAGTCATATTTTGGGCGTTTTTCCCCCTTCACCAATATTTATTAACACTGTACACTTACCGTTAGAGGGGTTGTGAAAAATTCACAAGCTCGGTGTGGTGGGACTCGAACCCCAGATTACATGCTTCCGAGTGCAAATGTCTGCAACTACTCGACCATCGAGCTTGCCTGTGGTCACCTGGCTGGTTCGAGGCAATGGGAAGTGGTTGTACCGCGCCAAATATGTTTATCTTCAGGCAGACTTGAATTCTCAGTTATGATTGGTCGATCCGTAGCAGCAAACAGTGTGATAATTATAGAAATATGAAAGGGCTGCGTCGCACCGTGATCAGTGTGATAATTATATCTGGTTCGTAAGTTAATTCATCACAAAGGCGGACGCACCGCTATTTGCAGGCTCCCATTG
Organism: Acanthaster planci; assembly: GCF_001949145.1. The sequence goes on along the minus strand of NW_019091582.1, from coordinate 305,611 downwards.
GACAATCGTTGAAGTTGCACGTCAATGTCGGGTTCCATGTAAACGGCAATCAACGCATGTAATAATCCTACTGTACATGTATGCAGTGCATGAGCAGTGGGCATGGTTTAAACTGAAGTGACGTCACACTTACGAACCGGATAACGTATTTTCAGAGCAAACCCTGCGTAACGCGCTGTTCTTACCCAACGCGCGCATTGTGCTATTTTCACGCTAAAAGCAAACGAGCGTCCGCATAACTGTATATTCAAAGGTGGCGTGTTTGCCCGTGCTGATCGTCACGTGTTTAAATGCACGTACAATTCTAACGAGTTTCTGGCTGAAGTATAAGCCCTTTGTTAGTGTTGTTATTTGAAATTAGTTAAAACACAAATAATTCCCATGTTCCCTAGATGAAATTGCAGAATTGTGGTACACCGGTGTTACTGTTTTGCTGTGCGCCGTATGATATTGTTTGTCTTCTTTTTATCTCAAGCGCGCATAGGCCCCTTTACTTTTTTTACTTCGCATCAAGTTTGCTCGAAGATAAATTCGTTATCACGCTGACGCTCAGGGAACAAGGAATAATGTAGTTCGTCTATGTCCCGTCCAAAGATCGTAGAGCGCCGCGTAGCGGCGCGGCGCTCTACAATCTTTGGTCCCGTCTACCACTCTGCCTTTGGCCTCATGAGATCTGGGACATCGACACAGACGCACTATATTCCGTGTTCCACTTGCACTCGTATGATGTTTAATATTATGTACATGTAGCTGTTACACACGTTTGGAATGATACGCACTGCTTGTTTGAGTTGAGCAGGCCTCTTAGCAGGAGGTTGGATTCGAGTCCTACCCCTGTAAGTTTGGTTTAATTAATACGCCATATAAAAATTAACATCCCCGACGTGAAATTACACTATGCAAATCAGAAGTACTTAAACATCACTTGAAAATCATGGGACATGACTTGACTGGACGGTTTACAACCAGTTTGATGATACTGACCAGTAGGACCAATCCAGGATTTGCGGCCATGATGTTTTTATGGCTTTGCTTGCGTATAAAACTAAATACGCAATTTTCTTTTTTCTCTAACTTTTCCTCAACTGTAGTCTACTAAACAGGTAATAATATTAATTGCTTCGTGTTTGTGTTTCTTTTTGGTTACTAACATCTGTTTTCTGTCTTCTCTTGGACGGAAGATTGATAAATCCGTAAGTATACAATTATCTTCAAAAATTATTTTGCACAGAGATGATTAAACCTGCATAGGCTGGAAGGGAAATGTGGATGTCGGTAACTAAAGTTTTAATGGGGAAAACTTCAAATGGAGCATGATTATAAACATGAACATTTTGAATCAGGTTTCATTTTGGGATCGAAACTGAAAATTGTTTCTACATTTAAACTTCAGAAGCCAGTTCAAGACCATTTGTGACTTTTGACGTGTGTAATTTCAATTGCGTTTGGTGTGTAGCTAATCGTACGTTTTGAATACCACAATTTGACCGAGCTTTAGTATTTCAGCGGACAATTTTATTTGATTTTGTTTATGTCGTAATTCACAACTTCTTAATTCTAGTCCGTTCGATTTTCTTTTGGGTAATTTCATCTTTATCGAAATATGTTAAATTAACCCGGAAACCGATATAAATCAATTTCATTTTGTTACTTTTCATTTTTTTTTTGAAGTTCCAAAGCGAATTAGCCTTACTTTCAATTTCAGTATGGCTGATCGTTGAAATATTTCCTTAGAGTTTCGCATGCGGAAAGTCTCTGCATCAATTTAACTAGCTTCACCAAAGCGTCGAGTAAGATTTTTTAATAAAAACCCTAAACGTATTACATTGCAGGAGGTTGAGTACCACGAGGTATCAACAGGCGATATCCCCATGAAGAAATATGCCAAAGACGGAAATAATGCTGAGGCTCCTGTCTGAGTACCGACCAACAAGTTGACCCACCAATCATACTGCCTTGCCTTGGGCACGTGACCACAAAAAAAAACGTTATGGGGAAAGGTGCCATTTAATGGGCGTTTCAATGGGTGTTTGGTCCACTTGTTAGACAAATATTTTACTGACAAACAAATCAGTGGACGTATTTTAATTCTGCTATGATTCAATGAAATTTTGTGTTAACACAGAAAAAAAAAGTAAATTCACTAAAACGCCAAGGGAGCAATGTCGGTCTAATTGATTGGGACAAACTGAATTCGAAAGTATTGTTATTCCTAGCGCTATCTTATCTTACTTTCGTTTTTCTCCAAACTGGAAATAAACTAAACTTTCAAATCTTTTGAAAAGAAGGAATTCGACCAAGTATCAGTTGAAACAAAACGATTTTGGGGGAAGTCCATCAAGTAGGTAGGTCGAGTTAAAATGATTTTTCGTGTTGTTGGTGATGACGATCCTTATGACAGGGCTGATGACAGCGGAGTGATCAAAGATGGAGACGATGGTGATGTGTTAGTAGGGTTAGTTATGACCAACAACCAGGTTTTCAGGACAAAACGTCAGTAGAATGGTCATTTTTCAATTAACACGCATCTATTTCACTTTGACAAATCTAAAAAAATGTAATATTTGGTAAGCAATGGAAAATATAAATATTGTTTTTTTGAAGACTTTAACAACTATCAGCGAGTGAGGTTTTGGAATAAACACGCCTTTCCATTCACTGTGACCCATACACTACTCAGAATTTCTGGAGTTGGAAGTTGGGCCCCTTTTCTTTTTAACAAATAAACCTTGCGTCGTACATACTTGTTAACCTTTAAAATAGTCCCTGTTCGGTGATAACCGAATCAAAAGTATTAACTTTAACAATTTACACGCTACAATTTACACGTTTGTGTAAAGTATGGGTGAACCATTGAAATGCGTTTCTGTACCCTTTTATAATGTGGTAGCACAAAGTTGCCAGGTTGTGGTGTAAGTCCCTTTTCTACGGCGTTTTAGAGCCACCAACCTTTCAGTCTACTAACCGCTGACTGGCCTACTCGATATGACGCCATATTTCCGCCATTTCGGTTTCCCGGGCTGCTGTGTATCTCGTAAGTGTGCATATGTACACACGCACACACATGTTAATTTGTAATACAAGTTTATGATTTTGATCTTACGGGGTCGGTAGGCATTAACTGTCGCTACAAACTCGGAAGAAGAGATCAGGTAAAGTGCTTATGTGCCATGGGGAAAAATGATGGCAGAGGTAGCCTCAAGGTGTGGGCATTTTCACGTTGACCAGCTGATATGGGAGTTAAAGCGTTTCTCACTAACTGATTCCATTCCTTTCTCAAAATCGCCATGTTGAATCTGAAGCGAGGCTCCACTTCAGGCTACCCTCTGCAGAGGAATACAGATAAAACAGTTACAGCGTAAAGCCTCTCTTGCAGACTAACAGTGAAAAGGCTTATGGAAAGACTTTTTAAGTCAGCCAGGGGTTCAGGAGAAAACAGGGTTAAAGTACGAAGTATCCTCATGATTGTGACGTTGTGAATGTGATTTTTTCTTTGATGCTCGATGAGTTAAGTAGTTAGTATGTCTATGTGTGTAATCATCAGTAGTTTATGGTAGAGAATACAACGTAGCTGGTAGAATGTAGAACGATTTTGCTTTGCCGTATTAAAAGTGAGAAGTGTACTCGAGTGTTTTCTTGAGCAAATGCTTGTTTGCATGGCCGTCAGGGGCCAAGTGGTATAGCGTCCATTTGCACCAGGAGTTGAGGGTCCGTTCCTATTGACGGAGCCGGGGTGCAAGGTCAAAAGAGCTTGGAAGTTTTTGTTTGGGAAATATAATGAGAAAAAGAAGATAAGGGGGATTATTGGGGAGGATCTTGACATTGTGTCAGATGGGAGTTTGCTGGAGTGTTCCAACAGCTGTTCCAAATGTCTCGGAACTGCCATACAGTTCTTAGGTTATGGAAATCATCCGTATTTGTTCCAATTCCCAAGAAGTCAAGCCCCACTCTCTTGACTGATTATAGACCAGTAGCTCTGACATCTATTGTGATGCAATGTTTTGAAAAAAAAATTGTAAGAGATATTTTGATTCCAGAAACGTTGACTTTCACTGACCCTTTTCAGTTTGCATACAGAGCCAAACGTTTAGTAGAGGATGCTATGGTTACTTTTTTGCATAATATCTATGATCATTTCGATAAGTCAGGAACTTACGTGCCCTCTTTTTTTACTTTTCCTCGGCCTTTAATTCCATTAACCTCATGTTCTTTCGAGTTAGCTACGGGTCGTTAATCCATACCTTGCACTTTGGATAAATGATATTTTGTTATACAGATCACAGAGGATCAAGCTGGCTAATTCAGTATCTGATGCCATCAATGTTAACACAGGTGTTCCCCCATGGACGTGTTCTGTCGCTTTCTCTTCTGTTCTCTCTGTACAAAATTGATTTTTGCCATGGCAGCAGATCATGTTTTATAATAAAATATGCTGATGACTCTGCTTTGTCTGGAATGATCACCAATAACTGCGAAAATGATTATAGAAATGAAATCAGCAGATTTGTGGACTAGTGTCGCCGAAATTCTTTGATATTAAATGTACAAAAGACCAAAGAAACAATATTTGATTTCCGGTCAAAGAACCGGTTGAAATCAATAAAGTCGTTCACAAGTTTAAGTACTTGGAAACTCTTGCACATGATAAACTAAACTGAAATGCAAACACAACTAGAATCTGTAAAAAAAATCAAACTCAAGGCTCCATTTTTTTAAGGACACTGGGATTTTTATAACGCGAGTGACCGAATTTTGAAACCTTTTTATCAGAGCATTGTACAGTCGACAATTTTCTGCTGCATAAGTTGGTTTGACTCCCTCACTTTGTGCAATCGTAACAAACATCGTGTTTAAAGAATTATTGATGGTGACTTTCAGAACATCCAAAAAATAGCTCAGTGTCATGTCAGTGTTAACCTTAATGAAATTATGTCTGATGATACTCATCCTATCAACCCTTTTATTATTCGAAACCGACCCGGTAGAATGCGCCAACTTTCCTGCAAAACAAATGGAACAAAATCCTCTTTTTAACCATGGGCCATTCGTATTTTTAATGCATCTTTTACTACATGAGTAGTTTTGGTTTTATTTTTCTCTTCCATATTTCATGTTTTGTCCTTCCGCTTTGTTTTAGGTCTTTGCTGTTCCCCCTTCCTCTAAATTGTTATCTTTTCGTTACTACTAAATTACCTATCTGTAAATGTAACATAATGTAGTTGAATGTAACATTTTTAAAACTGGTTTTGATTAATGCTTTTGAACTTGGTAATTTTATTTTTAACATTCATGTAATATACTGTAATTTTATTTCCTGCAACACTGGGAGAGCAAATTTCGTGTGAAAACTTTCTTTACTCGACAATAAAGTATCTTGAATCTTGAACCTTGATTTTCACGTTATCGCCTTCCAAAAGCGTGTAACCCCCCCCCCACACACACCCACAACGCACGCCTTATGTTTTCCTGCTTACATTTGCAACTTTTGAAAAGAAACTCCGGTTATTTTCAGTTCCCTTCGCGCTTCGCTGTCGCAGTGGTAAAAACACGTGCTCGAAACCCATTGCATTAAGGGGCATTTCCGCACGAAATTACTATCCCCACAAAAGTTCCATTCAAAGACAACACAACGATGGGCTGACACTAATCGCACAAAAATACGCAGCTGTTCGTCACAGTGCTATTTTGACTTCAATTTGTTTTCCTTTTTAGAATGCCTCAGAATAATCACCTGTGCTAACTTAACAATTCTCTTCTGACTTATGAAAAATAAACACAAGGCAGGGAGGGCGTACGCAGGGAGGGGATATACGAAGGGAGGGGTTGTACGCTGGGAGGGGGCTGTGCACAGGGAGGTGATGTACGCATGGAGGAGCTATACGAAGGGGGTTAAATGCATGTGGGGACTGTATGTGGGGGGGTTGGATGCAGGGATAGGGATGTATTTGGGAATTATGGGTGTATAGGTTTATGCAGGGAGGAGGGTTTAAGCAGGGAAGGGGTTGGATGCAAGGAGAAGGCTGCTGCAGGGATGGAAATGTGTGTGTGGGGGGGCTGTATACAGGGAGGGAGCTGTTTGCAAGGAGGAGGCTGTATGTAGGGAGAAGGCTGTATGC
>NW_019091582.1:253786-293140 GCF_001949145.1 Acanthaster planci | reverse complement strand
GTCAATTTTCGTCTATAACACTTCGATTTCTAGCTATCTGCAAAGTTTCAACCCAATGGTACATGCACTTCAAGAGATATAGGGCTTTAAAGGATGCAACTTTAATGTCACGTGACTTGCCTTTTTAATGGTGTCACACACATCATATGGTGTCAATTTTCGTCTACAACACTCAACTTTATTAGCTTTGGCAATGTTTCAACCTAATGGGCCATGTTCTCTAGGAGATGGGGTTTAAATGATGCACTTTTAATGTGGCCAGTCAGAACGATACAAGTGCCGACGTCTGGCTGTTGGAAAACGTGTACAAACCATATGGAGAAAAATGGAATATTCAAAATTCTATGATAAAGCAGGTGATGACGTCATACATTGGCACACATCTTCAGACGATAGTCTAACTCTCTGGCAGGTTTGCAGGGGATGGGACCAAAGGAAGGGAAAGACGTTGACTATAGAACGACTATATTTTATGTCGTTTGGATATAAGTGGAAAAAAGCAGGGAAAAAAAGGGAAAAAAAGAAAAAGAAAAAAGTCCTATGAAAAACAAGCACTGTTTCTGCCGGTGCCCGAAACAGCAGCCCCGCCGTAACAAGTAACAAAGACACAACAAATTACATTCACAATGCTCTTCGTGCACCACCCTTTACATAGGCAACGTGTACCTACAGTGTTGTACAAGGTCTTGCAGAGAATTCACGAGCTCACTCGGGGCAGGCCGCGGCAGGTGTGGATTTAGAAGCTAACTTTGCATGGCGCCAAAATTGTTTTGAGGGCTGAAACTTGGGACATTTAAGTGTAGACGACGTAAGGTTTAGTTGGTGAAAAAGAGGTCCAACTTCCGACTGATAACTTGAGAAATTCTGAGTAGCGTATATGGGCCACAATGAATAAAAAAGCACGTTTATTTAAAAAAAAACTCACTCGCTCATAGTCGTTATTATCAGAATAACAAAAGCAAAGTCTAGTACGTGGGCCTCAAGAAAATCTTCCAAAAAACCAATAATTGTCTGTTGTTTACCAAATATTGCAATCTTTCAGATTTTTGAACTGTAATAGATTCATGTTAATTGAATAATGACCGCTTCTACTGACTTTTGTCTCCAAAAACCCTGTCGTTGGTCGTACCTAACCCCACTGACACATCACCACCCTACTCTCTCTATCTCTGGTAATTCTACTATCATCAGTCCTACCATAAGGATCGTCATCACCATCACCATCATCACCAAGAACACTAAAAATGATTTAAACTCGACCTACTTATTTGAAGGACCTCCCCTGAATCGTTTTATCTCCACTGATGCTTGGTCGAATTACTTCCTTTTAAAAGGTACTAAAGTTTACTTCATTTTCAGTTTTGAGAAAAACTGAAGTAAGATAAGACAGCGTTAGGAATAACAATACTTTCAAATTCAGTTTGTCCCTATCAATTAGACCGACATCGCATCCTTGACATTTCAGTGAATTTACTTTTTTCTGTGTTTAATTTCATTGAATTATAGCGGCATTGAAATGTGTCCACTGATTTGTTTGTCAGTAAATTTTTGTCATGACGCCACTGACAATCAGACATACCCATTTAAACATCCATTAAAAGGCACCTTTCCCCATAAGATTTTTGTGGTCACGTGTCCAAGGCAAGGCAGTATGAGTGATGACTCAGCTTGTTGGTCAGTGTGAAGAATGAAGTACTTTTATCTACTCAGTGGATAGTTGTTGGGTGGATGAAACCCTGTTTTGTTACCAAACAATTTACATGTAGTTTTCTCAATGTAAAGGGATAATCGAAGCGAATATTGGTGGAAGTTATGCAAATAACGTCCAAACTATCAACACGTCACCTGCTTCACAGCAGTCACGAAAGACGTTTTTAAACTGAAACATCAGCCAACACCATGCATAACTTCTTAAAAGGCGCTTTGAGTTAGGCCTAAACACTCACAAATATCCTTCTATAATCTGGGGCAGTAGCTGTAGCCTTTGCAGTGTGCGCAGATAACCGAAAAATTGGAGCCATTTACAGTGTTTGCCCTGTCGCATACTGTCGCACACAGTACGGTCACGATGTATTATGATGTCTCCGTTCGCTTTAGTACTGCGAATTTGGCTCATTTCTCCCTTAAACTGAAAATTTACAGGACGAATGTCGAACGGATATCTGAATATGGGGAGTTGTTCTAAAAATAATCTATTAGGGTGTCTTGAAGTCATGTTACAACCACCTTGGACGCCATTCTTTTATTCAATTCTAGGCTGAGTGACTGCTGAACTGATATGAATAATTCAGTGTAAGGCGCAAACGAAGCTGTTGATTGGCTCCCCGGAAAGTCGGGAGGGGGGTACAAAGAAAAATGTCAGCATTGCTGAACACAAAATAATGTGCAAGACTACAAAAGTGAAGTGATTCAGACGTGGCATTGGGCAAATAACTTTATTTTAAGGACGCAAGGCGTAAGTTGATAGGCCTAGTGTAACTCTTGATTGATTCAATAGGGTGCATGTAAAGGCCCCTGTGAGTCGTGGTTACAGTTCTCTGCTGAATTGTGCGTGGCCAAAAAGAATTAGAAGCACAAACACACTGGCACAACGATTACAGGGTTTGTAAGTGTTTTATTTAAAACACTGACTAAAATCGTTGGGTGTTCACTCTTAGATGGAGAACAAAAGAGAGAAAAGAAGTAAAAGTGAGGTAAAAGGAAAGTGAATCTGAACACTGAATAAGGGGGCGATATATACAGGGGTGAGAGCTGGGTGGAAAACAAGCTAAAATGGGGTAGAAAGTTGTAATCATAAAATAGTAGGCAGGGTGACTGTGGGTGTAATGAGAAAATGGTCAAGGTGGATCATAACTGGAATTTATGGGTCACAAAGATGTCAACAGGGAAGCCTTAATCTCCGGGTCTTAATTGGAAGGAATGTGAGCCTTGAACTCTAACAGGCTTTGGAGTAAAATGGAATAAAATCTGGGCTTACACTAGTTTAAACCTGCCATGGGTTCGATTCAATGGTTTTGTGACTTGCATTGGTAACAAGAAATAATATGCAAGTCCAAGTCAGGTCACAAGTCATTTTTGCAAGTCCAAGTTGAGTTGCAAGTCAGAAATCGATAGTTACAAGTCAAGTCACGAATCACAACAAATAGCGACTCGAATCCGATTTGAGTCCAAGTCAAGTGACTCGAGACCGCAACTTTGACACCCACGTCTTGATGTTGACATGGATCTTGTCCTCCCCCTTCACCGCGAGTTCCAGGAAGCCGCGCATGAGCGTGGCCCACTCCAGCACGAAGGTGCCGATCAGGAAGTTGAACCCAACAGAGCCGTAGCCGTACTTCTTGAGGAAAGTCAAGAGAAAGCCGATGCCGATAAACATCATCACGTGAACATCTTGAAACACTGCAAAATAACCACAATAAACGAGGTCATTATACAAAATTCACACCGTTTACAATGTGAACTCAGTTCAGCGTATGTGTAAGAGCCAACGAATGGTTAAATAATGTGCCAATAGAAAAAAATATTGGTTGTATAGTGCACGTCAGTAACAGGGAAAAACCCTCCAAATTCCTGCGTTACACAAAGGAAATGCGTTTAATTAACGCAAAAAGGCAGTAAAAGAGGGCTGGCGTATTTTAAGTTTTGGCTGTAAGTATAGAAGAAAGAGAATATGGCAGGCAAGCTGTGTTCTTAATGCAAACTTCTCTCAATTCGAATCACTACGGTTCATTTAAAAAAATCGTGTAAATATTTTTTGAAAATAATGTTACAAGACAGGCAACATTGGTTTGGCTGAGAAAAACAACTGAAAATTACGGGACATCTTGAATAAACCATGCAGTTTATAAACTTAGATACATTTAAGTTGTCTTTCGTTTTATGGTAAATATATTTTCGGGAAACCCTAAAAGTCGCTTAATAATAACAAAAGCATCACTTGATTTCTCTGATTTTTTTTATGCTATCTAACCGGAAATAAAACACCGAGACGAAAAGTACTGCGTATAAACAGGCAACCGCGCGGCTTTTCATGAGAGAATAATGACTGAAACAGACTTCGAATAAAGTAGTTGATTTATTTTCTTGCTCATGAATAAGAGCGTACAACTGAATCGTTGAAATGGATTGAGAAAATCCCCTAAAAGTGGGGTGGATTGCTCCTGATCAAATCCACGCGTCAACACAATGGGATTTAAGGTTTAACCCCATCACGCGAGGTGCAAAAAGTGCAATTACGCGGGACCATGAGACGTGCGTTTTCCATGGTAACTGCTATTTTAATACCCCGTTTGTGGGTCCCGTGGGATCTTTTAAGAGAAACGTCGGGGTCCCGTGGTTGACCCTGCCCAAATTACTTGGCTGGGGCTTCAGATTACACACAAGTCTACGACAGAGGCTGTAGCGACCAGCTGTAGAGTTGTGTTTGTTTTAAGCCGCAGCCAAAATATTCGGACACGTCTTTCCAGTTAGAAGTGTGTGAAGTATGATATGAAAACTCTTTTATATTCCTATTTAGTTAAATGCTTTTAAAAGTGCATTTGTAAACAATTAGAATTATCCATGCTTTCCCAGAAAGCTGAGGGCAATGTTGCTGTGAAGTCATCAAGGGTGGACATAGTTCAACGCATAAGGGTTGTTTATTGTGAACCCAGAAATTACTTAGTGAAAACATTTCTGATGTTTGCTTATTGCTATGCACATAAACAGCTACAAAGCGGCAAAGAAGAGAAAGCCGACAGTCCAACAAAATCTACAAAAATGTAGGACTTTTCTTGTGCAAACCAATGCAGTATTGAGGCTTATTCGTCTGCTGACATCACGGTTTTGCTCATGAATGGGGAAATGCTCAGTAGCATACAAACCAAAAAGACAGTAAAATACCCCTTGAAATAGTGAAACAAAAATTGAAAAGTAGATTAAATGAGACACATAGGTGCCTTTTGAGAGAAAGTTCGTATTAAAATATATTGATGGCAGCTACCCTTTAAGTTTATAATCGATAATGCGGATTGACGAATCCAACACTATGAATCTCAAGAAATTCGAAAGCACTGTAAGCCCTTCGTTTTCATGTCTCGCGCGATTTGACATGATGCCACATTCTATATAATTCCACTGTGCCCAACTTGTCCAAAAAAATTAAAAAATAGGCCTCGATAGCGGATCTATGTGGATTTCGGGAAGACTATGGGGGTGGGTTGAACTGTTAAATGTCACTTCGTATAGCCTTCGGGAGGGTTGCTACATTCGGGGGCTTTTGATACGCTTCTGGGGGAGAGGGAAATAAAACAGAAAATGAATTCATTTTACAAAAAAATCCAACTTCTGCTTCTTTTATTAAAGGAAGGACATAGTTCCCGTTGTTCCCTCCTCCCCCGGCCAATGGGACTGCCACATTCCAGGCCGTTCATTCAAGTACAGATGTGGCAATATGTGGTTCCTTTTAAAGTCGAGTCACCAATTCAATTATTCCACAGGTACTTGGTCCCAAATCCCTTAGATCAATTTTTATGACTGATCGGCCAGCAGTCATTCTTGACAGTTTGACAGGGTTTTGTTTGTATAACATTTCACGGTTTATGATTTGTGGAATTAAGTCTGTTTTGCTTAACTGAAATATACTCACTTTGAATTAGTGTGGAACTTGAGGAATTTTTTTTCATTCGTGTTGCAATCTTCCCACAGTACGTCAAAGACGTTTTGTAATGCCTTCTGGGCGAGGCTGACGACAAAAGTCAAATTTCAACACCAGATTTCAAGAAAGAAAATGGGGACTGGACTTTGGCCACGGGTCCCTTGTCGAAAGACAGCCATTTTTAATGTTAATAATTGTTGCAAATTACTTATACAAATACATGTTTGTCACTACAAGCTCTCAGGCAGCTACAGATATATTCAATTACGTTTCTCATAATTTTGCCACTATAAAGTTGGAATCTTGAGGCATTTTTTTTCATCTCATATAATTATGTGTGGTGCAATTCCATTCCGTGCCCTCGGCAGGTGATTTAGCATTAAACTGTAGCTGCAATCAATTCATTTTAATACAAAAAATACAAAATGCACCTTTGTGTTTCAGCTAACCTATTTTCAACTTTTGTTTCATTATTTCAAAGGGTGTTTTACCGCCTTTTTGGTTTTATACTAATGAGAATTTCCAAGTCCATTGGAAAAATTGCGATGTCATCCCAATGTCAAGTCTCGATGGCTCAACTGGTTTCTACCATGAGGCTATTATTTAATTTAGCTCTATGGTTTGTACACAAACAAGTTCATTATTTTTAAGCTTTTGTCGGACTAAATGCTGACTGACTGTTATTTATGAGCAAATCAATAAGCAAGCATTGATCTCTTTCTCAGAAATGTCTTCATTAAGTGTTTTCAATTTGGACAGAAATACCTATGCATTGAGATATGTTTTCCCTTTTTCCCAACAGCGCCGTCAGTTGTCCAGGAAAGCAGGGATAAATTCAAGTGTTTAAAAGAATGTGCACTTTTCAAAGCATTTAACCAAAAATGTGAACCTGAAAAAGTCTTCATACAGTACATTGAAGAACGGCACAAAGTTGCAGGAAAATTGTGTCCGAGAAAACTTCACTGCAGCTACACCTCAACATTTCCCTGCATGCGACGGGACGTGTCGGATGAAAACCTCTCTGACTGCTTTCATGAAGACCTGTCAGGTAAACCGTTTTCCCCTTGGAATATTACCTTGTGTTAGCCTTCAAACCTCGAAAACGAAATACCGGTTTATGTGTGTATAGGAAGGGTCAATAGTCCTTGAAATTATTATTTTTACCGATTTTATACATACACCGGCCAGTTACTGATCTGTGGATTTTGCACTGCAGTTACCTCGTCTGCAAAATTACTGATTGCCTGTGGGAGATATCGAAGGTCACCCCAAAAACCAGTTGGAGGTTCAAAGTATAAAACCAGTAGGGTTGCAATAATTAATAATAATATCGCAATATTCTACTCGGAGTAGTAGTACAAGGACCGCTATAATGCTGAGTAAAGCCCGTTTCATAAATGATATTCAGAGCAAATATCTGTAAATAATTAGCACGAAGTCGGGAAGTGTATGGAGACACAGATCAGGTGTTTTTGTGCCACGTGTTCAAAAATTAATGATTACCAGTGCACTGGCGAATTTGTTTGCTTGAATGGTGACTCTATGCGATAATAGTCAACGTGTATAAGCATTGTTTTGGGTAGTAAAGCATCTTCGTTTTTTCCAGAACCAGAACCAGATCCAGAACCATTCTTTGTTTGGGGGAGGGGACTTTTTATGGGGCCAAAATTATGAGGATTTTTTTTTTCAGGTAACTTTTCATGGCATTTCGAAATTTTCGGGTCGAGGCTGCTTTACGGGCTCTTTACTTACTTTAGGAAGAAAGAGAAATTAAATAGAGCAAAACAAATCGCCCTTTTCTCATTCGTTTATATTTTTCTTCAATTTTTGGCTTTCTGGGAGGTCATGGTCCCTGTCGCCCCTACCCCTGGCTCCGCCCTTGCTGAAGAGTACGATTCAAAAGAAAGTGATTGGGTAAATTGCAAACACCTTCTTCGATATGTTCTCTTCGATGACGAGTCACTTTTTCCTTATTTTTCAGTGAGATTTCTAGAGTGTAAATTCCCGTCTTCGAGATGTTTTTAACTCCAAGCACACAATGAGAAAAGACCGTCAACTATCGTGGGCGATGTCAGTATAAATATATTAAATTAATCAATGCCCATAAAAATAAATTGAAAACACAGGATCAAATCAAACTTTTACTGTATCCCTACACCAAAGTAGTTGGCACTACTAGGCCATGATCTAACCAGGCAGTGCACAATTAAGTTCAATGAGAACGTCCTAAGCTTTCATTTGAAAATGAAACACTCTTCTGTTGACTTCCAACAGTAACTTTTTTTTTTGGCTTTTAAGTACATCGTGGAACATGTTCATGTTCGAGGTACCCGCTGCTACATCTAACTCGGACCGGCCAGCCGACCCCAGCAAGCTCGGTGGTCGAGTGGTTAAGACGTCTGCACCGGTAAGCCGGTGCATGGTCGTGATTTAGAGTCCCAATCGAGTTAATAGGTGTGATTCGTTTCCGCAAGTTTACAGACAACCGCTGAATTAAGACGTATTATTGAATACGAGTCGGTAAGGGTAAAAACGGGTTATTAAAAATAACTCTTGTCCTCTTGAACCGAGTACCAAGCAATTGAAGACTAATCCTGGGTGGAAAAAGTGCGCTTTCATAACCAACTTTGTGTATAAATGCTTTCTGAAAAATCGTTTGCTACAAAGTTCGTGTCAGTTTCCAAATATTGACATAAGATGTCGAAAGTATTCACCTGTGAACTTACTCTCGCACCTTTTGTTGCTAATACAGTATACAATTCAATGGCCTCTCACAGGATTTATTTTTGTTCATTAATTAATTTTGGATTTTTTTCTGTTGTTTTTTGCCATTGTATTTGCTATTTTTTGTTTTGCGTTGGGTGTGTGTTTTGTTGTCACCACAGACGACGGTGACAGCCAACACCATGAGGAGCCCTTGTGTTTGTTTTCAATTATATTGTTCCAGGTGCTTATCTTGCTCGAACTGCCACCAGCCAGCCTGGGCCACTGAGATACGTGGCTTCTCTGTGATTCTTTGAAAGTGGAGTGGAGGAGCTTTGACGGGCCAATGAGGACTACCTGGAAACCAACCCGGGCGAGTGAAGGGGCTTCATGGGCAGATTTTACAATCTATTTCCCCATCCCCAATTAGGGGGCGGCCTTCTATCATCAGCTCACTACGCCTCCGGTTACCTGAACTACAAATAATGCGCAATAGGAGGGCACTGCGACGGTACAACTTCATTCTGAGTACAACGGTTAAACTGGTCTTCTCAACAAGAACAAAACAAAAAAATAAATTAAAAAAAATGTAGCAAACAATTACAGCCAATCAAGGTGCCGCTCGGCAGAAATCATCCCCCCCCCTCAAAAAAAAGTTTGTGTGCATATAGGGCCTACGCAGGGTCTCAAAATGAATGGAGATCAAGTTGGTGAGATCAACTTTTATTTTGTGACCAATTTATACATACCCACCGTCTCTGACCAACACATGAATATCATGGCCAGTGGCGCACCCAGAGGCGGGGCTCTGGGTGCTTAATCCCCCGACTTTTTGTTTTACTTTCTTAAAATCGAAATTCAAGCCTGATTTCCCCCTCCCCACAACAAATCTCGGGTGTTCCACTGATTAAAGCCTCGGTCATGTATACTTCAAGACATTTTCAGTACCGGTAACAGAATTTGTCCTATGATACTGACTTTGCGTGAGAAGTACAAAAGAACAGAGCACGCAGTACATTAGCGTTTTTAACTAAACTATAGCCTGCGCACGACAAACCCTCCTCAACACGAGGAGAACGGACAGAAAGTATCAATGGATATTTAAAAAAAATAATAAACAAAAAACGAACTTACTTGGGTAGTACAGGTCCACTTGATTGCCAAAGCCAGCCAGGTTTTCGCCTCCTCCGGACTTTTTGCGGGCGTCAGCCGACGGATCATACTCCACCAGCACCCCGAACAGCACCAGGAACACCACCTGCAGCACGAGCAGGAGCAAAGTCAACTTCTCACGAGTCCAGGCCATTTGCCTGAAGAAGATTACTGTCGACAGCGGGGAATAAAATCAAAATGTGAGACTAATTTTTTTTTTGACTGACTGATATTAGCTCACGGTGGACTAAATTTCTGGTGGAAAGGACTGACGGCTGCACTTTTATCGCACCGTACAAGCACTCTACCCCCCTCTGGCCGTAAGCACTAATGGTCTGCCCCGCGGTCCTCGAAACCCGCGCTGTTTAAAAGTATAAACGTAAACCAGAAGCCCATGCGGTGGGGTAGCAGACACTCTGGTGGGGAACCAGAGTTGGGCTCTCCAGATCGGAGCAGTGACAAGGCATACCAGTACAGTGTCCTGTCTCTGGCTATCTTGTCTAAAATTCTAGAGAGCAAGTAGAAAGGAGGAAATGTACTGTGTCATATTCGCTCATGACAACGAGAAAGCATCAATCGCCCATGCATGGGGATCTGCTTTCCAGGAGACAAAGTGTTTCATTTTATGATTGGTGTGTGATGCAAAGAGATAAATATGAGGTTAGATTGTTTTCCGAACAATAGAAGCAAATATGTTCGGCTGCACGTTCTTTTCCTTAATGAGTGCTTAACTAGAAAGGGAATCTGCCAGAAAGTTACTAACGCCCACGACATGGGCTGCGGACAAATGAATATTCCTTTCGACACCACTCATATATAGATAATGTGATGTCATTCAAGGGGATTACAGATCGTCCCGTTTTAGAATGATGCCAAACTGTTGTGCTATTTTCCAACTTGATCAAGATGTGTACTACAAGGAGACTACTGCATAGACAGCACAATGCTTGGCACAGGCCTACTGCAGTCAATTCCAGTCTATTGATGTGGAAATCTTGCTGGGCAGTTGACCACTTACCCCGGGAAAATGAATGTTTTCATTTGTGTCGCAGATAGCTCCCCAGCTATCATTGAATCTTGAGAGTCGTGGCAGGTGAATCGAATTCAAAGCCAAGATACGAGCTGCTGGTTTGAGGATTTAGCCAAGATTTCTTCCTATTGATAACGAAACCCAATGACTCCTGTAAATTCACAACAAATGTGGTATGACTCAAACTTTGGTCAACTGAGGAAGCCATGATTAGGCTGTCGTCCAGGAAGACAACCAGACGAATTCCTTCACTTCCAACCACGGCTATAGAGCTGGTTTCATTATTTTGATAATATTTTGATAAAAATAACAGGAGTGGAACTTAGCCCAAAGGGTAGGTAAGTAAATGCATGGTATACATTTCCCCAAGTAAATGTCAGTAACCGTGATGTTAAGAAAACATCGTTATTGAAAAAAATAAGGATCTGTCAGATCAATTGATGTGACAAATCATTACCCTGCACGATATCTTTGACTAGTTTGACATTTTCTATTTTGAAGTTTTCGTACCGAACGTGTTCTCTCAAATTTAGATGAATACACTTTGCACAAACTTGCATCCAGAATGGTGGATGGGCTGGATGGGCCGAATGGCCCACTTAGTTAGGAAATCTTAAATTTCCTTGTGGATAATACTTTTTTCCTCATTGGAAAAGGATATTTTTGGAGGCCTTCAGACCTGAACAGGCTCCCTCAACGAAATCAATCTGATAACCAAAAAATTTCTGCAATATCCATCTGTCCGAAGTCTGAGACCATTTATTCTGGAAATATGTCAACCGTCCAGCATTCACTTAGAATTGACTTAAGTCGGGATCTCAGTGACGTCTTTGTTTCTGCTTTGGTTACGTGTCGAGACCGCGCGCCGTTACTTGCTTCGCGCCCTCTTGTGTCCACTGATTATTATGAGTTCAGTTCAGAAATCCCGACTTGACGAATCTGCCAACCGTTTGTACACAGCGAATGGGCTCATCTACCAAAAGTGGTAGCAGCCAATCACATTGCCGGACTTGTTTTTACGAAGTTCAATCTGCATTTTAATGAACGAGTATATACAAGTCTGACTACTTTGATTGGCTTATTCGTCAAGTCGGATTTACTGACTGGTGACTTCATGTCGAGTTCGGGCGCCGTGTTCTTGACACAGGTTTCTTGTTCTCGCGCTCGAACGGCGGGAACACGATTCAAGTACACTGTTCGCGGAACAGGATCACACACCACCTTCTCGTCAGGGTTTTACAGGAACACATGGAAAAACTCGTGAGATTTTGATTTTTGAACAGCTGTAAAAACTAGAGATATGGTTTACAAAGTTTGAGACAATAGGAAATTTTGCAAAATTAACATTAATTTTTTTTCACAACACAGAAGTGAATGTTCCTGTTCAAATAGAAAAAAATTCGGCTCAGTTGTCCAAGCATTAACTCTCGAATAGTTTACTACGATATGGACGCCGCCATGTTGCTTGTCGCAATCTACCAGCGATGATCCCGGCGTTCGAGCGGCCGACCCAAAAACGACAAATCAAGCTATTTGTGAACATGCGAGAACAAGCCGCCCGAAGTCGGCCACGTTGTACAATAAAGGCTATCAAATGAGGGCGCCTTATGAGGGTTATGCAAGCTGCCGGGCCGAGCGCGATGACCGTGTTGCGTACCACGCCGGCTGAAGGGATGGCTGACTGGAAAAGAGCAACGTATGTTCGATTTGATTCAAGTCTAGCATTCCCTGACCTATCAGAAAGCAAGATGAAGGTATCTATGGTGTGCTATTTACGAAACACATTTCTGCCCCTCTCTAGCCTCTTCCAAGGCAACGCAACGACACGACGCAACGGCATGATGACTCCCTTGCGTCGTGCTGTCGTGTCGTACCGTCGTCTTCTTGCCACTACGTTTGAACACACACGGCGCGTTGCGTCGTACTGTCTTACGTCCTCTCCTTGTTGCATTTTTTCTGCCTAAACGTCGCTCCTTCCGTCGCCGATGGCGTCGCACCATCGTGCGTCGCGTCGGATGTACAGGACCGTACAACTTAACGAAATAAGTGGATACTTAACTAATGAGTGAATGTCAATGTGATACCCAAACCGCAGTACAGAGGGATTTCACATGAGTGCTATCTGCGCATATGCACATCGAAACCGAGGCTCTCTGTGTTGAACTTCGTCGCGCGCGCCCGCGGAGTCCACACAGTACATGCAGTATCCGGTTCGTAAGTGTGATGCCACGTCTGTTTGAACCACGCCCACTGCACATGCAGATACGTTACACACGACCATCGAAGGTACGCTCGTTCGCAGTAAATTGCTGTTATTTTTTCGTTTGATTTAACGTGTAGAGTCATCTTGAAAGACTCTTCCACAAAAATTGGCAGCCTGAAAAGTCTGAGTGTAACATAATTTATGTATTTTGTGTCTTGACTCCTTACTTTCAGTCGTCTGATCGTATTTAGAATTGAAGCTGACACATACAGCCTCGTTTTCAAACGCGGAAGTGCGCAGATCGACGCTAAAAGCGTCGTATTGGGATCCCTCTATTGCGATTCATCTATCCCGTCAATAGGGAGAATTATTTTACTTCGACCTAACCCTGCTGGCATCGTTGATGTCAAACGGATACTTCCCAGGGACAGACGCCTCTAACCCTACATACGCTATACGAAAGCTGACTACCAGAAACGGTGACACTAAAATTATGAAGTCACGGTTAAACCTATATTAAAACTAAAATAATTAACCTACTGGATAAAAACCGATCAAAATCAAATATCTCAATAGTGCAACATTATCGTGCAAATGCCGCATTGAAAAGTCAAGTTTTAACTTACATTTGAAGCGGCAAGACTCTGTTTGCTCCGTATATGTGCGACAGCAAGGCGCTCCATAGCTTAAGAGCAGCCATTGCCAATTGCCCTATCAACAAGTGTGGGTGCAGAGGGCCGTTGTTTGCTGACATGAGATGATATCTAGACTCATCTTAATGACAAGATTCTGTAAATGTCTTATAAGAGCAAGCCCGTGAATGGCTTGGTATGTTAACAAAATTAATTTTCAAGTTAATCCTGTACAAACCAGGTAACCAGTGAAGGTAATGCAATATTGGTGTTATGAGTGGAAACATTGGTGTATTTGTAAGAAGTCTAGCTGCCGCGTTTTGGAGTCGTCATCTCATTATCTGTGCTGGCGGCAAACCATACCAAGGACTGTTACAATAGTCCAGACTGCTTGTTACAAAGGCGTGAATTAACACTGAAAAAGGGAAGAGAAATTTACTGATACGCTTAATACTGTGAACTTAGGTGGGAAAATGCTGCAGAACAAGCCTTAGTGATGTGGGTGTCCATTGTCATTTCTGAGTCGAACCATGCTCCTTCACCTTCTTGACGCATGTGGATAGAGGGATTACAGAGTCGCCCACCGTGACGTTGGAAATGTTTATTTTCTGCAACCGTTGCCTTGTTCCAATAAGTCATTGATCATTAGTCTATCGTGCAGCATCCAATTTCCGATGTCCTGGACACAACTGTCCATTGCATCTACTGTGTACAGCTCTTTGGCAGGATCACCGAGGTATAAAAGATAAATACAACTGTGTGTCGTCTGCATGAACGTCAGGCTAATGGTCTTCAATGATGTCAACCAAGGGTTTCTTCTGTTCCAAGTTATAGAGAACATACAAAGGATCAGAGAATCAGATCAGATGATGCGGAGTTGGAAGACTTTCCAAAACAGTTTCGGATTGACGGGTAAAAACAAAATCTAATATGTGGCCCGTTTCATGGGTATAGACTTGTTGACGTGTTGCTGAAGACCCGTAGATTCAAGAAGCACTAAAAACCGATTGGTGATTGGGTCATCAGGAATGTCAACATGAATATTGAAATCGCCTTTTATTACAACTGGTGCAGGAGTTAACACAATCGATTCCAAATAATTGGCAAACTCACTGACAAACTGGTTGACTGTAAAAGGATCGTTTCTAGAGTAGGCGTAAGGTGGTCTGTAGATAATCCCCAATCGTGGTTTGTTGGGATTAATCGCAACAAACCATTCGGAACAGTCCAATGTCCCAACTTCCCTTCCAGCGATTTTCTTAACAGGAAGATGTTCTCTGACACTAAAGCAGTTCCTCCCCAACTCGAGTCTTCCGAGGATGATTGAAAATTTAAAACCAGAAGGAATAACGTCAACCTTATGGGCAACGCCCAAGTCTGTAAGCCATGTCTTAGTGACAGTAAACAGATTGGCTTTGCTGTAAATAGCATATGCAACAAAATCAGCTGATTCGTTGTTGAGAGATCTAGCATTCACGATACAAGTTTTAGAGGATTTTTAGAGACCTCCACAGGTTGTACCGCAACTGGAGCGAAGATAGAGGCACAGGTTTCGCGATCGCGGTCATAAACGTAGATTAACTGAAGCTGTTATATTCGCTTCCGTGCAAGCGTGCGAGAAGACCCATTGCATGCCCAAATTCGATTTGGAGAACATTCGATAGATTTGTAATTTTGCACATGGGGTTATATTCGGGTATGTTGTCTTGATTAAGAGAATAGTAATATTTGTTGCTTTTTACATAAAAATAAATCACTAAGTGCCCTGATCTTGAAACAATAACATTTTATAGAAAAACGTTAATTAAATAGCAACCCCAACTGCTGTTTCGGTCCGATTTAGCACTCTTTTCTATGGGCGCGTATTTGGTGTAGTGAAACCTTTTAACACAGAATCAAACAAATGAGGGCGCTCTTGTGTCGCAGTCGGTTCTCACCTGACAATGAGAAAAGCCGCGGATTCAGTAAATGTTAAACCAGCTAATCACGGTAGGGAAAATAATGGTCATTTGAGGGACTTCAGACTTCAGTAGTTAAAAACAGGTGAATATAGTTAATGAACTGGTTATGTTAAAATATCAGCCATGGAGTTGGAAACAGAACTGAAAATGAATTGTGCCCAGTTTCCGGACGTATCGGTCCTCCTAGCATTCTACCTCGATGATCCTAGGTACCAAGGAGGTAGGACACGTGGTGGTAGGCCTATAGACCAAAAAATAATTGAGATGATATAGGAAAATTTATGTTCGTACTAATGGAGAGCAAACTGATTTTTTTGTACACAAAAATGACTGGAATTTGACTTAAAAGTTGAAAATCCATATTTTCATAAAATCGTGGAGCCTTATTTCAATGAATAAGGCTTCAGCCTAAAGTTTAGGCCTATGGTGGCTTCACTTGAAATAAATTAAAAAAAATTGAAATTGGAAATAATCTCCAAGTGGAGGATGCTGGAGCATGCGGGGAAAAAAAGTTTGAACACAATTTCCTATTTAAGAAAATGAGTTCCCAAATGACAAGCGCCCTTAGGCCCTACTCATCATGTGTAGGTTACCCCCATAACTGTTGGGTTCGACGTCCGCCATGCTTCAACTAACTGTGGGGTCCGATGTCTGCCCTGTTCCCACTGTGATTGACCCCAATTTGCCTCCATTCCAATGACTAATCATAGGCCTACACATGTAGCTTGGCTTTCATTTTAATGGGGTCAGGAAAACAAGGGAAAAAAAATAGGAGCTGCATTGTGATTGGTTGAGCTGTCATGCAGCTGACAGTGACTGAGCGTACCAATAGACCTAGGCCTACATGCTGCTGATTTTCTGTAGTATCAATGGGCAAAATGCTCAAGAATTTCACCATTTTAATGAGGATGTTGTCACAGTAACTCAATAAACTGTTTCAATTTTAAATATTTTTGTGACAGCATAAAATAGGTGTCCTAAGATCGAAAAGAAACTTTGTCAACAGCATGGTGTTAATTCCGTGTACATATTTCATCTTGTGAAGTGTCTTCCCAGATCACATCACAAATATGACACGCTGGTGAAATCTCAGTTTGTTTGATAAATACTGTATTAATTTTGAGTGTAAGGGAAATCAGACCAGTATTGTGAATTCTTGTACTGAATTTGCAACAAGTGAGAGCCTGAATATGATTTGTTTCAGCTGACACCCAGTGAAACCCAAAAATGGAGCCAGAAATGGTCAACCCGTTTGCCCTCTTGCAGTCTGCCAAGGCAGAGAACCCAGAGGTCGAGAGGGGTCAAAGTGCAGAGGTCACTCCCAAGGCAGATGGAGCTGATGATCAGAGTGAGGGCATTGGGGATGCAGGGTCAGAGGTCAAAGGTGAAACAGGGACACGGGAGGCAGAGAAGGTGCAGGCCATTGATCGGATGATTCAGACGGTATTTCTGGTGACCATAGATCACGGTAAATAAGAAGCACCAAACAAATCCTGTCAATTTAATTCAACTGTCTTCGTTTTTTTCAGTTGTTGGTTTACAGTGTATCTCCATCCGGTATTTCTTAATAGACTGAATTGCAACATTTACATGTAACCACGATTGCTTGCTGTGATATGGGATATGGCATTTCCAAGAGCCAAGACTTTATGTGATGTATATTGTTTTGGGACTGTATTAACCAGTTTTTGGTTAGCATGACAATCAGGTAGAGTTTGAGCTGGTGACCTTTATTTCTTGTAAGCAATTTTTGTTTCACACTTAAGAAAATTTTGTACTTAAGCAGCTCTATGAAATTGGCCCCAGGCTGAGCTCCACCATAACTAATCCTGGGTGTGCCACTGCTGGTGGTGGGTGTCCTAGTTTACTTGCGCCTGTAAAGTTGCAACATTTACAAATCAACAACAAATTTACAGCTCTATGAAATTGGCCCCAGGCTGAGCTCCACCATAACTAATCCTGGGTGTGCCACTGATGCTGGTGGTGGGTGTCCTAGTTTACTTGCGCCTGTAAAGTTCATTCGAACGTGCTGCTTGAGGCATGCTTCATGTCATGTATCCCGTTTCTTTTCAGAGGGCGAGACAAATCAGCGGGGTATGCCTCCCCGCTGCGTGTACCTTGTGGAAACAGCCGATGCTGTCAAGGAGGAAAGCGAAGGGGCCTGGCACTGGCTGGGATGGGACGTCATTGATCGAGTAAGTCCTTAGCATAGAGCTTCAATGAATTTCTGGAACGATATCTTGCAGTGCAAATTGGAGCCTGCCAGGCACATCCACGTTTGTTGGAAAAACCTTACATTTGAAAATTTGGAAATGCTATTCAGCTTTTGTAACGGCTATTGGCCCACCTGCATCAGTATTCCATAACAACTCATCATCAAACATTCAAAGCTGATACAGCACCACCCAAAATGCACAGTCAGCACATGACCCCTCGGTTGTGCTCTGTGTTACACACAAGGTACATGTAAACTGCAGGTGCACATGCGCTCCAGATGAATTCCACAGAGGCTTTTTAAAGCCCTAACTCCCTAGGCCCTTTTTGCTTGGGACCTTCCTCAATCCTCCAGAATCCTCCAATTTGGGGGTGAAAAAAAATTGGATTCTCCCTCAATCCTCTGAGAATCCTCCAAATTTTCTTGAAAATGTTGCTTGGAGGTGTGCCTACTGCCTCAATCCTTCAAAATCGCCCGCTAATTCCTGTCGTTATGTTGAGGCAGTGCGAATGGCATTGGAGAGCAATGCGGTTGATTCTAAAGAAATAATGGATTGAATTTATGCATGACTGAGCAAGAACAACACAAGGTCTAACCCACAACCTTCACTCATGGCATACTTCGCAATCAACCGTGCACTTTTGCCATTCACCCTCAATCCTCCAAAATCCTCAAAAACCGCCCGAAGGATTTTGGAGGATTGAGGAGGGTTTGGGCTGAATTAGAGTACACAATTTGGAATTTGTTCCATCCTATTTCATGATGTTCTACAAACATGGACACCAATTCCAAATGTTCATGCATAGGATGGCGTCAGAGTTGTCTACTTGTGGCACAGACTGGAAACACAATACGGGCAATTTACAACAGTGTGTCACCAAGAGTTTGTAACACGTTGGCCAATCATAACGCGCGAAATTTGTTGACCCGTTCCAAATGCGCATTGGGTCGACAAATTTCGCGTAAAACGGCCGCATTGATTTGAAGTGGGGTTTTTGCATGTATTATACAACGCCTGAATAAATCGTTTTCCATTAAATGGCCGTTATGGATTAGATGGCATTGAAATCTTTATCCTAATGCACCGGATGGCCACACAGCAAAAATAGATATGTCTGAACCCATAGGACATTGGAGTACACTGTATGGTAAATGGAAGTTCCCTTGCATGACCATGTTGTTGGTGATGCAATAGCAACAGTTCTTCACACGAATTACGAACATGTGATTCAGAAGTTTGTGTGGGTAGGGATTTGCCTGTTCATGCAATGAACACATAGTCTTATTCAGTCACAGATAGAATGTTCCATTTCCATCTTTTCAGTGGAAAATTCCATCTTTCATGCTGATGCCTTCAAATTATTATCTATCAAATTAATCTTCCCATTTCACTCAATTACATGTATCTATAGTTTATATCATGCAGATGGTACAAACTGAGTAAACTTAGGTTTATTTTATAGAAAAAAAAAAATAGAAAAGCTGAACTTAGGTCTTCTGTTTGTCCGTCTGTAGGCCGTCTTTGAGAGGTTGCTCCTGGAAGACCCTGCCTTCCATGTCATCAACATGAACTCCTCTTCAGTGAGCTGCAGCATCGAGGAGCAGGAGGCGGGAGAGAAGGAGGTGATGCGGTACCTGCTGGCCTGCTACAGGAGGAGCGTGGAGCAGTCCAAGGCTAACAAGGTGAGCCGGCCACACTCGGGGTTCCCATGGTCATGGACAATCCTGCAAAAATCCTGGGAACCAAAGCTGTCGTGGAAAGTCTCGGAAGAGTCATGGAAAATGGATGTCCTGAAAATCTTGATTGCAGAGGAAAAGTAGTTGGGAAAAAGTCAGGGAAATCAAGATCGTGATTTTTGATCGGGCACTTTTGATGTAGCGGCTATGGCAGTCCTCCAGTTCACGCACCTGTAATAACAAGCAACCTATCTCTCTAAAGTGGCAATAAATGTCATGGGATGTGGTTTTTCACATGTTTTGTTTGAACTCTGCACGTGGCCTCCTTGTCACTTTTTGTGCTGTAGTCATCTTCTTCAAGTATCAACTGTCGCTTCACAAAAGGTGTTTTAGTCGAGATCATCACAAGACTTATTCGCAAGACCAGTCTCCAGACTGGTCACAAGACCAGTGACTGGACAAGTCACAAGATTGGTCACAAGACATTTCACAAGACCAGTCATAAGACCAGTCACTACACCCGTCACAAGATCAGAAACCATTCACAAGACCACTCACAAGACCAGTCATAAGACCAGTCACAAGACCAGTCAAAAGACCATTCATAAGACTATTACAAGACCATTCACAAGACCATTCACGAGACCATCCACAAGACCAGACACGAGACCAGTCACGAGACCAGTCACAAGACCAGTCACAAGACCAGTCACAAGACCAGTCACAAGTACATTAACAGCGTGAATAATGGCAGTAGGCTTCTTTTTTCAGTTCATTTGAACAGCTCGTAACCCAAAAATTAGACTGGAGGTCTTGTGATGGTCTCATGATGGTCTCAAGAGGTCTGGAATATAACGCTCTTTAGAGTTTTCCACAAGTGGAGGTGTGTGGCCAAGTGGTTAGGGTTTGTGACTTGGGTTTGAGTCCAGCTGCTGGTTACATGCTGTTTCCTTGAGCCGGTCACTTATCTGCCACTGGCCCCTCTCCACCAAAGGCACAGAGGTTCCATGAGGGTACAGATGGTTGCTGTGTTTGATCAGTTGTCTGCATGTGGAATTGCAGCATGGAGCTCTGTACCATCTCTCAGGGAGCTGAGAGGATTTTATGAATGTTTTTGGACCCAGCGGGATTATAATGATGTCAAGGCTGCCGTACTGATTGTTCTTGGAGTTAATGTGAAGTAGTCAGTGACAGCACAAGCAAAATTTTTTCCTGTAGTTGTTAAAAGATGCCCTCTTTTTGCAAGGCTGGTCTTTATCACCGAGCTGGCCTCAAGTGAAGCACGTAACTTCCACTGTATGGTTCAGTCTGCACGAGGCTGAAGGATGCTCAGTTATAATGGTCGGCTGATAGGTCAAAGGTTATGGGGAAAAGGTTCGCTGTAACTCTGCTACGTTCTGTCCGCAAGGCAATAGGTTTTGAGAGAGAGAGTGTCACCAAAACTGTCAGGATGCAAATAAATGAGAATGGTATCTTTTTTTTTTTACCATATGACTTGACCTTTGACCTCAGGATGACCTCCATGAATATGCAGAGTGCTGTCGGCGAGTGGTTGTGTCAAATGCGGTGACCAGTTTGCTGACACCAGAGCTATTCAGCAATCAAGACCTTCACGCACAGACGATGACCTTGCTGCTGCAGATGTTTGCAAGTGGAGGTAATTGGTTTAAACCTCCTTGCTGTTGTTGACCTCGTGTGGTGGGACGTGGGGCCTTTTAAAGACTTTGCAACCACACAAGATTGACTCTAACCCTCTGAAGATGCTTCAAAATCCATCAAGAGGTTTGGGGTGATTTTTGGAAGGTAAATAAAAGTGGTGTTGGGCTATCAATAGGCAGACCAGGGGAGGGACAGTGAAGGGCCATGACCCCTCTCCCAAGGAGGAAAAAAAAACAGAGAAATCTTTAAGATAACTTACTTAGTCTGTTATATTTCCTTACTTCCTGAAGCGTATCAAAAGCCCCAATAACGATGTACATGTATGGCCTCACCACTCGGAAACTCCATGAAAGGTCAAACCAATAAAGTGTCCAGTTTTTTTTCTTTCAAAATTTTTGGTCCACCTTTCTCAAAATTTGGCACCGGCTCCGCCCTTACCAGCCTCAATTTAACTCGACATGGTGCTTCATGCCTCCTGAAAAGTTTAAGTACATAGAGTTAGAAGTTACCGATACCATAGAATTCTGGCAGAGTGATAACAGAGAAGGGTAGAAAACAATAAGACAGATAATAAAGTTAGTATCCGCTCCGAGCGGAACAAAAGAGGGCGTGTTTAAAATGAAATTGACCGTCCTTTTGGCACCAACTCACCACGTAGGCGCGTAAGTTTATGCGTATTTGACATGCAACGAATTTATTCCGGAACACACGGTCTTTGCGTACATGCAGAACACGTGCAAGAACCTGTCTGTCTTTCTTTCGCCGATTCGTGGGGCACTTCCAACAATTAGGTCAGCGCAATTAAAGAGAGTGTTGCCTTTGTGTTTTGGGGGGACTTGCCAGTTTTGCAAGATTGAAATGTCAAAAATTTGGGGGGGTCCCAAAATATAAAATCTCCGATAACAGGGCATGAAAGGGCCCACATCATTACAATTTTTATACATTGCACATTCGACCAGTACTTACATAGGAGCCTGTTTGTTTCACACGGATCTGGGTCATGATCAGTGATCTGAAAGCTGGGCTGTGTTTTCCATTGGACAGGTTCTGGTTTCAGCGAACCAGTATGGGATCGCTGATAGCAATCTGGATCCACGTGAAACAAACAGGCCCCATGTAAGGTCAATCAAACTGGCAGAGCCTTCTTGAAAACGTTAAGCAGCCTCCTTTCTCAACTTTTGTACCGGTACGTCACTCTCTGCTCTTGTATTTCAACTCTTCAGAGATTGACCACGCTTTCAGCTTCTTGCTTGAAGTGGCCGACGCCATCTTGCTGGACGAGGACCTGCAGCTGGCCGACGCCTTTGGTCCGTTGCTAGACCACCTGTACAAAGAGATGAGGGGAATCCCATCGTTTTCCGATGCCAGGAACATGGTTTTCTGTGCTGTCCTGGAGCTCTTCACACGACGCCCAAGTTTAGCAAAGGTGAGATTGTCAAGATGTCTTTTTCATTTATGCGTGGAAAAGATTTTGGATAAAAAAACCTGACATAACAATAGGATGGATTGTATTAAATTAGAGCAAAAGCAGTTTGTTGACCTTGTCTGCTCTGAGCACAAGCACCCTCTCATTGGCTGAAAAGTGCTATGTGGGAGTGTTCATGTTGTTGGTAGTGATACGACTGCATCACTTGTGTTTCCTAGTCATTCGTGAACCAAGCAATGTGCAGTTACTACCAAGAGAGCCGTTGTTGCTTGGAAAATGGCGCCCTCTCTTGGTCCAGATTGTAGGGCTTGTTATTCAGCTGCTGTCAAGTTTCCCTAATCAAGCACCTTTAAATAAGCTTTTAAAATGCAGTTTTGTTGAAAGGAAAATTGATAAATTTTGATAAATTTATGTATACATGTTACTTTTGGATACTCAATTTAAAAAATGCTTAATACCTGATGTTCTATTGAATATTCAAATAATTGTAGAGTTTAAAATATTCCTTTTTTTCTGTTAGAATTTGTGGTTGCATCCTGTTAGCCTAAAGATAAATGTCTAAATCCCAAGTTCAAATTGAAAATCCATTTTTTTTTTGGTATTGTAGATTCTGATGGATCATGTCTCGCCTAAGGACCCCAAAAAGGCCAAGAGTTACGAGGAGACAGTGCTAGGGGTGCCACTGTCTCTGTCCTGTATCCCCAAACATCAGCGGGTGGCCGAGTTCTTCACCACGCCCTCCAGGGGAACCCAGCGGGAGCACAATGCAACCCAGGAATTCTTGTGGCAGGTGGGTACCTGGGGGGGGGTCTGTCAGTGTCTTCCAACCTGTGGAAGTAGTCTGGTTGCCCATGAAGTGTTGCCTGTCTCCCACTTGTAGCTACCTTTACAATTTGGTCACCAGGTTTCAAATATTTTGTGCTGCACGTATATTATCAACACAGCCAGTCTTCCTCATGAGGGATTTAGCAGGGCGAGCTGCTCTGCTAAAATTTTATGCACTGAAATGTCTCCCTAGAAGCCAATGTCTCCCTAATCCTGAAAAATGTACCACAAAATGTCTCCCAAATGACCTATTTGTAAATATTACAATGTTCCTACAACATATTAGGGAATTTTGTTTCTCAGAAAATAACTCATTGGAAAATATGGCTCCTAAAAAAATTTGACTTTTGTTGACCAAACCCCCTTCTTAAAAAATGTTGCATTCATTTGAAGTTGCCAACACGAGCAAATTTAATTCAAAGAGTCAGGAGGAAGTGGCCAGGATATGCCTCTGATTGCACCACAGAGCATCTAGAATCCAGTCATGGCAGATGGGTGTCTACATGAGATGCAAACGGGTTTCCAGTGTGTTACACTTTGGCAGATGTGGTGTTTGCAATATGTTACAAATAAACATGTACGTTGAATTCAAATTAACGCTTATTAGCCAGACTAAAAATTACTGGAAGTCGTTTTCCCTTGGCATTTCTAAAAACTAAATTAATACAGCCAAACCATTAAAAGACAAATCTTGATACAATATACCGGTACATGTACATAACATCTCTAGAACTCAGAATACATGTAAGTCACTATCCAATATAGGACAAACTGGACATTAAACAAGGAACTCTTAGAAACAGGGAATTGATGTTGAGTGCTTGCCCATTTCCTTTCATGAGTCACTTCGGACAGTGGAATATACATGTAGTAATTAATTACAGTTCATATTGGATAATCTTGAGAGAAATGCTGAAAATTGCATATTTGTGAATTATGATATCAAGTTATTGACATACATGTAAGTGGTATTTCATCAAACATTGTTCAAGTGTTGAAGTATTAGCTAGTGTGCCTTGACAATGTCATATGAAGCAGTAACCTCATCAGATGTTGTCCAAACGTTGCAGTAATAAGTTGTGTGTTGACAATGTCATATGAAACAGTCATGTTGAAGTATTAGTTAGTGTGCCATGGCAATGTCGTATAAAGCAGTAACCTCATCAAATGTTGTTCAAACATTGCATTATACCTTGACAGCGTCATATGAAACAGTCATGTCGCAGTATTAGCTATTGTGCCATGGCAATGTCATGTAAAGCAGTAACCTCATCAAATGGTGTTCAAACATTGCATTATACCTTGACAGCGTCATATGAAACAGCCATGTTGCAGTATTAGCTAGTGTGCCATGGGAATGTCATATAAAGCACTATTAACCTCATCAAATGTTCAAACATTGCATCAAGTGATAGTGTCATATGAAACAGTCATGTTGCAGTATTAGCTATTGTGCCATGGCAATGTCATATAAAGCAGTAACCTCATCAAATGTTGTTCAAATGTTGCCTTATGCCTTGACAGTGTCATATGAAACAGTCATGTCTTGATTGGCTGTGCAAAAACCTGACTATAGACATAAACTAGAAGTTCTAAAACATGTTTGTGCCGATTGGATTTTAAATTCATAGTTGCCAAATTGAGATATTCGGAATTCAATTTGGACAAAAATTGCTGTATCAGTAGGGAGAGGTCTTTTTGCCCGTATGTGGTAATACTCTAGACTGAAATTTCATTTATGTTAACCTCTTACATGTATGTTAACCTCTTATGTTAACCTCTTATGTTGACCTCTTAATGTTGACCTCTTATGTTGACCTCTTATGTTGACCTCTTATGTTGACCTCTTATGTTGACCTCTTATGTTGACCTCTTATGTTAACCTCTTATGTTAACCTCT
The DNA here is from genome assembly GCF_001949145.1 of Acanthaster planci. The sequence goes on along the minus strand of NW_019091582.1, from coordinate 268,122 downwards.
CAGCCTATATCCCTCCTGAATGAGAGGATGTATGAGATATTCAAAGGAATCTTCAAGTCTTCCGCGGCGAACAAAAACAGGCTGCTAGCGTGGCTAGGAAACTGTCTACATGCCAATACAGGTATGGATGCCTTATGAATATGCATGATGTAGATAGGGCAGTGCTACTGGCCAGATGCCCAGATGATGCGTCTTCATTGCAAGGTTATGCATGATGATGATGTACTTGTAGTCCGTCGTCGGTATTGGTCAGATCATGCTTGTGTTGTGTCAAGGAAATAAACTATTGAAAATAATTGTCTTTCGCTTCTTTTGCGGTTTTGAGACAATAACTTTTTCTGCACATTTATTTTTGTCCAAATGTACATGCATGAATTGAGATAAAATGTCTTAGAAGTAGTTGATTACCAGAACGGTTATATTGATGTGTGCTAAGCACCCCAGTAGCAACAAGAAACCTAATTACTGTGGCTTTGAAGGATGCAATGTGTCTTCAATCCCTTTGACCTTCCCACCGCGCATTGTGCAGGACGGGCTAAACTCTGGTCCAGGGAGCTGCCCAACTTTGGCCAGGTCTTCGCCAGCGACGCCTTCTTTGTGAACCTGGGAGCTGTCATGGTGCGATTCTGCACCCCGTTCACTGCGCCAGACTCCAGCAAGATCCTGGGTGTGGACCTGAGCTACAGTCGGCTGGAGCTGAGCAGCAACGCGGGAGAGGAGGAGATGAACGCCAAGGGGGTGCATCTACGAGGTAACAGTTGTTGGAAATGACCCCTTAAATGACCTTAGAGTGACCTTTGTCTTGATCTGAAGGAGTATAAACTGAGATACATGTTCACTTCTCAGTGTTTTAGTTGCACACCTGTTTTGTAGCGGAGCCCATCACAAGACCAGTCACAAGTGACAGAGGAATGTTTTTGTACTGTTCCTTTGAAGAGCTTGTAATGTGGACTGAGACAGGAGGTCATGTGTTGGTCTTGTGGTACGTTAGTTTGTGCGGTCTTGTGATGGGGTCTTGTGGTAGCTTGTGTGGTCTTGTGATGGGTTGTTGTGGTAGTTTGTGTGGTCTTGTGATGGGGTCTTGTGGTAGTTTGTGTGGTCTTGTGATGGGTTGTTGTGATGGTCTTGTGGGGTCTTGTGATGGGGTTTTGTAATGGTCTTGTGCTAGTTTGTGTGGTCTTGTGATGGGGTTTTGTAATGGTCTTGTGGGGTCTTGTGATGGGGTTTGTAATGGTCTTGTGGGGTCTTGTGATGGAGTTTTGTAATGGTCTTGTGGTAGTTTGTGCGGTCTTGTGATGGGGTCTTGTGATGGTCTTGTGGGGTCTTGTGATGGAGTTTTGTAATGGTCTTGTGGTAGTTTGTGTGGTCTTGTGATGGGGTGTTGTGATGGTCGATCTTGTTGGGTCTTGTGGTAGTTTGCGGGGTCTTGTGATGAGCTCTTGTGATGGGGTCTTGCGATGGTCTGAAGAGGTCTTGACTACAGCACTGTTACAAGCACTTTTGCTAAGAGTCGGGTGAACATTAAAGGAATGTCTTTGGTCCTAGCTATTTCGTAAAAGCTTGCGGCAGAAACAGGAGGACCTGTGAAGACTTGTCACGAGTGTTCAGTTTGCGGCCGCTGTTCAAGCATGCATTTGGGGACAGTAAGGGAGTAAGAACGTGATGAGAATGACATCTGAATTATAATTGCTCGTCAGTCTGCTGCTAATAGCACTTGCAGTACGGTGGTATGCCACCAACCCTTGTTAAACCAATAATGAAGTCTTATCGTCAGTCTTATTTTCTGCACTAGGGTTTGAAAGCCGCGAAAATCACTTGAAATTTTAAAACAAAATCCCAAGCCATGCAAAAGCACTTCACTTTAAGCCAACACTGTAAAAGGTTCTGAGAGTGCTTTCAAATTTTAAAAACATCCAGTTCTTGGAATGTCTACGTTTTCATCATTGTAATCAGTCAGAAATGTACATTTTAAGTTCAGTTTCTGATTATTTTATCCTTCAATCTGAGAATTTCTACCTTGAAGAGTTTTGTAAATGTACCTGAATTTATCTAGCCATAGTGTGCGCTATAAAGCCTGTGTCGGCGGCATTAATGTGGTGCCCTTGGCGTCTTAACCCTCAAAGAGCCGGGTTATTTGGGCCCATCTCACAGCCGAATGGGGGTGGGTCTTTCCTGCCCCCTCCTCCCCAAGAACTCGGTAGTGCCTCGCTCAATTTATTTGAAACTTGACATGCACTTAAAGACACTCGTTATTAATATACATGTGAGATTTGAACTGAATCAGACATTTGGTTTTGTTTTTATGGTCATTGGAAGTTCAAGGCTGTACGCGTGTCAGACCATGTGCATTGAGCACCGCAGTGGAAAAAGTGTATATTTTTAGCTGACTTGTCTCAGAAAACTGCAAGCTGCGCAAGACCGGAATGTTTGAGATTCATTAAATTGGTGTCAGAATGACTGCCAAGAGTTACTCTAAAAACTCCTAAAGGCTCAAGTCCTGAAAAAAAATGGAACTGCGGCGATATCAGAAAAAATGCCAGGGGGAGGGGCAGAATCTGCCCGTGGCTCTTTTCAGTGTTAATTTACAAAAAAAGCTATTGCTAAGCAGTGACATGGCTCCAAGTTGTTTATTCAGAGTAATCCACCAATATAACAGTTATGCTCAAGCAAATGTTGTCAAACCACAGTGAAAAACACCATTTATGGTCAATTTACTGTGAGGTGCAACCTATAAATGACAGGCTTGTATTCGAGTCATGAAACATTGAGTGTGAGTCACATTTCTTGAGTCCAAATCTGAGTTCCGAGTCCTCCAGGTCAAGTCCAAGTTACAAGTCACAAATGTTGAGTCCAAGTCTGAGTCACAAGTCATCTTTTACATTAACGAATTAGCCTAGGCCTAGTAAAACTATGACATGGGAAAACAAACTTGTTAGGATGCGCACGCGAAAGGTGGCGATTAAAGTTTGATGTGGTGCCGGTTTTCTCTTCAGTTCTTCTTTGACAGAACTTGAATTCTGCACTAGACTTTCCATTCGTGTTTCTCTCAAAGTTCAGATACCCAAACTTAACAATTTTGGAGGTGGATGCCATCATGATGATCGACGCATTGCATGTACATTTAAAACTGGAAGTACCGCACGAAACGGGCAGATGAGCAGACTATTCATATCACGTTAATGTGATGCGACAGCATACCTGTGTGAATAACAGGACGTCTGACAAGGAAAGTCTGGTACCTTACCCTAGTAATCTTGCACCAATTCAGTATTACGTGTGGACAGCGGGGTACAAGTTTTGGTTTATTGATATCTTTAACCAATATATTGATAACCGGCCACGTACGCACCGCATTGAGTGCCCTATACTGCACAGTAAAGAAAACGACTTACATATGTGCATGTGTGCAGTGCGGTAATTTCTGTCGATACACAAGTCAATGGGGGGTCGAGTCTAAGTCCGAGTCCGTAACCCTGAGTCCGAGTCGTAAGTCAAAATGACTTGAGCCCGAGTCATTAAAAATGTGACTCGAGTCGGACTCGAGTCCGAGTCACAAGTCATACAAGTCTGATAAATGATGTTCCTTTTGCACTTTAACCTTAAGCCCTCTTTTTCTTTAAATGTTTGTTTAATTTTCGAAATTTATATGACACAAACACATTCTGATCTCTAAAATTGAAACCTGAGGCAAATAACCAAAGTCTTGTTGCATCTGTCTGCCAGGGCTCCCTAAGGAGACGTGCCTCATTAAGTTAGCTGATGATGATGGAGGCACGCTTAGCGCTGCCCCCTCGCTACCCGCCCGCCCTCCATACAAGTTCACCACGGAGATCTTCTTCCTGACTCAGCGTTGTCTACACCTGGGCTACCACAGCGTGCTGGAGCGCTTCAACCGGCTCAACCGGGATCTACACCGTATCCAGGAGGCCTATCAGGAGATGCAGGGACTGGGCACCAGGGGTGGGAGGACCAACCCCGCCGTGGAGAGGCTCCGAGAACAGATGGATATCGGTGAGTTGCAGTGAGGGGGACGGGTCAGGTTGAGGTGGTGGTTAACTTTTCATGGTTCTCTTCAGCCTGAGGATCTAATCTCACCTAGGTCAACATACAGATTTCTTTTTCCCCTCCTGAATCCCTGGAATATTTACTGGGGTTTTCCTTCCACCCCTGAAACTGAACATTGGCGCTATTGTACATTGCTGGATGTATACTATAGTTGTGCTAGATGAATAGAAATGAAGAGATATGGGTATAAACCCTGTGTACCCAGTTATTTCCTCCTTTACAATGTTCCTTCCCACAAGTCCGTTTTTAGCCCATCAGACAGCCATAGTAATGTCCCCCCTTGTAATATCTTTCCTCTACACCAGCCATGGCCCTGTTCCTGTCTTTAAGAACTGCCCTCCTAGAGCCTCAGCTGGTCCAGCACAGCTGGAACCTCCACCTAGCTACGGCCCGTCTCCTCATCCAGTTAGCTACCACCGAAGACCGAACCACTCTCCGGATGCCTTCCTACCCCTTGCCCCCTGGGGATGAAGGGGCTGCGTCCGTACCCCACTGCCTGGCTGACGTGCCCGAGTTCCTGGCCGAGAACCTGATCAACTTCCTGCAGTTCCTGCGCCGCTTTGCCGAGCAGAAGTTTGAGGATGGGGCGGAGTCCCTGGGCCACCTGATGGCCTTCATCGTGACCTTCATGGGGAGTAAAGGTCGGATGAACAACCCCCACCTCCGGGCGAAGCTTGCGGAGGTGATGGAGGGCCTAATCCCTCCTAAGGACCAGGCAAAGGCCATTGTGACAACGTAAGTAAAGAATCTAGGTCAAATCTTTGTTTTGTGAAATTCATCTGTCAGTTCTTCTTAACTCATCAACATTTTGAGAGTTATGAGAGAATTTCCAAAATTTTCCTGCAGTGTTGGATATTGAAAGATGGACAAAAAAAGTTGGTCATAATTAGCTAATTTGCATTTTGCCCTTGACAGGGTCTTTCCTGCTTTCAGCGCAGAAAAGTGAAATGCAAGTTTAAATATTTGGAAACTCGCGAAACTTAGTTTGACATAGCTTCATTCAGTGTTGCCGTCAAGAGTGAAGACCTCTAAAGACAGTCACAACATCCTACAGGGCCATTTGAAGACCTTCAGAAGGCCTCCGGTCCGAATTCAAGTCCAAAACTATTCAAATGCTCTGCAGCAAAATCATTTATTGTTCCACCACAACTCTAGTTTCGTCTTGGGTACCGTCGCCATATCCCATGTGGGATAATGACATTTTAATGTCCCAAGGGGCTCATAGCATCCAAGGCGAAGCTGTGTGCCCTAAAGGATGTCTTCATGTATGTCTTCAAGCTCAGTTGACATGCTGAGAAACTGTACAACGAAACGACCTAAACAAACTTCGGCAATTGACAAAAGTTGCGAAAATGACAGCACTGCAACATCGGATCATCTTGTGCAGTGTGCTATTCCTATAGGAGTTTACTAGTAGCACCTGTAGATGTTAACAGTAGCACAGGTACCAACAAATTGCATTTACCGGTAGTCTGGTTGGTGGTTCTTGCATTATTGCCTGTGAATTACAGCTGCGTGTTGACATCCTCGTGTGGAAAGAGGGAAATTGAGTAAATTGACTTGCTGAAGGTTATAGCATGTAATCAGTGGCTGGACTGGGAGCCACAAGCCTGAAAAAGGGCGGATCCGGGAGGGGCCCATGTTGGTCATGGACTTCTCCTTAAAGAACACAATTTTTGGTTTTTGAAATACATGAGGAAGGAGATTTCATTTCCCTTCCATCCAAAAGCGCATAATAAACCCTAAATTTTGCCTCGCCCGTCAGAAAGGCCATCAAAGGTTACATGACAAATTCCCCAAAGTTTGTGGCTCCCCTGAAGCAATTTGGCCCCCTGAAATTTGGGCTATGGATCCACCTTTGAACCCTAACCTTATTGCCGCACACCCAAAATACATTTCAGAACCCACCGTTTTCCATTTATACACGAAACACCCTAATCCCAACTCCTCCCCTTCAAAAAAAAAGTTCAACTCTTAAGAATCTGTCCTTCCCTTGTCGATTGCTCTTCCCAGGTTCAATCGGGAGAAAGTGTTCCAGGAACATCCCCTCCTTCCACTTGTCTCGCGGTCGCTGCTCAGCATCTATGTGGACATTGAGTTCTCGGGAGATGCCCATGCCTTTGAACAGAAGTTCAACTACCGACGGCCCATGTATCACATCCTCAAATACCTCTGGAGCTTACAGCAACACAGACAGAGCATGAAGGTATAAATTCACCCCCTCCCCTGCCCATCTTCTCTCACCTTGACCTTCAACCCCCCTCCATTAATAGGACACTTGATTGGTCTTCTAGAATGGAGTTCAGTTTTTCCCTGCTTGAAACCAAAAAGCATGACACAATGTCACATTTCCTATTTACAATGAACAGTTTTTGGTGAATTAAATATACATCGTTTTTTTTTCTTTCCCTTTTGACAACATGCTTCTTTTCCTTAATCTTCCAACATCATGGCCCAAAGATTTGCAGAAGATGGAATAAGGAAAGATCTGTAGATTGAACTTTCCGAGACATTTGTGGCTGCGGTTAGGACTTGTTCTTTTATCCACAAATATTCTCCTTTTCCAGCTGTAATGCACAGCTTGCCTGCTATGTACGAAGATTCCGTATAACAATAGGCCACTTGCAAGTTAAATTTGAATAAAATCTGGTACACTGAGATCTTTAAACTCACGTGAACATAACAACTTGAATTCTCCATATTAAAACCACTGTTGCTATACCTCGTGATTCAGGGCAAGCTTTTGCAGAGCGACTGCCATCTCTGGAATGGACTGGTTCCTTTGTGCCGTTCTAATCCATTGAAAACAGTGTATTGTTGCAAGGCGTCTCTTATGTAACTATGCAAAAGCTTGCCCGAAATCACGAGGTATAGCAAAAGTGCTTTTAGTGAGGAGAATTGAAGTTGTTCTGTTCGCATGAATTTAACTCGCAAATGGCTTATTGTGGATGACTCTGCAGGAGCAAGAAAACTGGGAAATGTTTAGTCAATCTGCATTTAAGGAGAAATAAATATTAACCCTAACCCTCCTCAATCCTCCAAAATCCTTCGGGCAATGGTAGTATTCTGCATAATTTGATTCCATAAACCGTAATTTACAAGGCTAAGGCTGCATCCGAATCTCTTGTCTAGAGCTAGGTCTTGGTCTTCACTCAATTGGAAATGCGTGGAGACGCGCAGACGATAGACCTAGCCGTAGCTCTGGAAGCCCGTTTCGGACACGGCTAAGTAATATGTCGCTGCATGCTCTCTCCCTTTTTTTAAATCAAGGAGATAGCTAAGGAAGCCTTGCAGTCAATGGAGGCAGCCAACGCACCCCTGTTTCTTCGTTTCATCAATCTCCTCATCAATGATGCCATCTTCATGCTGGACGAGGCAATGGATGTAAGTACCGATTGGGTGCTTTTCAGAGCTGTTCATAGAGAGAGCTGTGACATGAATGTCCCAATGGTTGGAACCAAAATGGTGGATTATGCATCAGTACACATGGACAGTTAGCACACAATAGCTGCATGCTGTACTTCACACAGAATGAGCTGCCATTTTGGTTCCAAAGTCTGAAGCTGGGGCTACTCTATCTAGGTACAGCTGTGGTGCTTGTGAATGAAAACCTGGATAATTAGGTCACAGAATTGAAGAACACTTCCAGTTGTTGAAGGGAGGATGACGCTCAAAACTTGTAGCATTTACGGTCATTTGCAAACGTTTTAAGACCATCTATACAAAATGCAGTACCTCGAAGGAAAACCAAAGTTCAGCAAATGTAAATCTTTGAAACTTACATTTATTTCATTTAGTTATTTTCAAATGGCGAGAAGTGGTGCTTACACTAATATTTGTCCCAGTGGACTGCAAAGCTGCCTTGATCTTTCGACGAGAGCTCAAGGGATCCTTCACAACAATTCACCAGACCACATGGTCTTCACAGGGGGTAGTTTTTTTGGACGACAGTGCCTTTTCTGGTTAGAAATTGAGCCATCTCCTTGAAATTTGAAATGGCATTGTGCACAGCAGTGTTGCTGCAACCAGCCCTCTCACTATTTTGACGTTAAGAGTAAGAGTACCCCTCTTGATGGAGGATCACTATGGGCCCTTTGAACCTGACTTAGACTGGCTTTTTTACCCATGCTGCAGCAGCGGTAAAGACAAAATGCCATACCAGACGTGTCTTGACAAAAACTTCCATTCCAATGGGCTAACAGCACTACTTTTATGTTATGGACCACTAGAACATATTATGTAATCATCCGATGAGACAGAGGAATGCAGGCCCTTTGACAGAAACACCTGTAAAATTCCAGGTGGTCTTAACCTTTTGCAAATGACTGTAACTTCGTTATTTCTCCCCATTTCACACTGTGGTGAATCAAGTTTGACAAATTGCTTTCTTCAAAATTGATGTCTTTTTTGTGATCAAAGCAACACAAATACATATTTACAAGGTAAACTGATGTCTTTGTCAACACTTGGTACTCATAAGGGTGGGACGTTTGCATGTTCAAATGAAAAAAGGTCCAAATCCGATTACAGATTTTTCTAAGTGTCTAAACCAAACCATCCCTTTTAGAGGTTTGACTTTTGGCATTCGTTTTTATTGTAAATGATGCATGGCAACTATAATCAGATTTTCAAAACACTTCATGCTCGGTCGTATCAAAGGAATACCATGAATTCATCAGCGGAGCTTTCTGTCAACTATTTACATTGTATACAATTTGTTGTGTTTAAAGTTTTCAATGACACTGTGGTAAGGGTGAGATGTTTACACATTTAAAAGGTATGGGAATGTTTTATGAACTTTTTCAAAATCAACATTAATTCCCATGCTCTAAGGACGTTGTGATCTCTATGCTTGAGCTGTGGATGAGACTTTTGGACCAATGACAAGTACTGTAGTACTGTTGACAAGCTTTCATCTCGCCGGGCAGAGTCCCGTATTAAATCGGAAGATGGAATAGCCCCAGGAGACTACACATATCTCCCATTTGTATTGGACACACTGCATGTGTGCACTTCATAAATTTTTCATCTTAATGTGCACAATACCCATACTGTCTCTGAAATTGTAACAGACGCATGTAAACTATTTTTCACACCTGCATGGTATGCACATTGGTTTGTGTGCATATCGTATGAAGAACCTGCAATGAAATTTCGTATTAATGTGCACAATATCCATATTGCCCCTGAAATTTGAACAGTCCCATGGAAGCAATCTCTTCAACATGTAAGGGGGGCACCATATGTGCATAGAGTATGAAGTATCGTCAACTAAATTTTCGTTTGACCGAGCGCTGTGCTCAGTCAAACACAAGTTTGTTTTCATGTTGCTGATACACCATGGGAATTGTAGCCGTACTGTCAGCACCAAGGAAACAATTCGTAACTTGTGTCCGGCCATCCGCTGCAGAATCTGAAACAGATCAAGGAGATGCAGCATCAGCGAGACAGCGGTGAATGGCGCAGTCTGTCACCCCTGGATCTGCAGCAGCGAGAGGGTGCCCTGCGCACCAACGGCAGCATAGCGCGCTTCTTCAACGTCATGTCCAACGAGTCCATGAATATTCTAAAGTTCATCACCAGTGGTGAGCGACTGTGGGCTTGTTTTCTAATAGCAGCTTTGCTCACAAAAGTTTCCATTGGCAATGAAACCGAGATGGGGAATGAATACATAATCCATACAGCCAAGTATTTGTTAGACAGTTTCCTTGGAAACTGTACATTAGAACCTCAAAGCAAATGCTGGAAATACAGAGCACAGGATGTCGACACTTTGGCATTTGGCAACAGTTGTTTACTTCAGTCACAGATGCCGTTTGCAACGGATCTGTATTTCATTCCACAGCAAGGTTTTAAACTAGCTGAACACAAAACCAGGATATTTGTTTTGACAGTGATCTAGAGCCCTCTTGATATTTTTTGATAATTTGACATGAGTGAATATCATGATACACCCTGTGTCATTTTGTTCTGGCAACCAACTGTGTACACACTGAACCTGTGCATGTTGGTGTTCCATATAGAAAACACATGCAAGAGAGTGACTGTGGGCACTCGCGCATATTTGTGCTGTCAAACCAAAGGAAGGTTAATCAAAACTATAATTGAACAGGGAACAAAATGATGGTAAGAAATAACTCAAATTTCTAACCTTGTGCCCCTGCTGTGAATGGAGTCTTGTAATTTGTTTGGTAGAAGCAAACATAGAATTCCAACACCTTTATTGTGCTTGTATTTTCAGAGATCAAGGCAATATTTGTGCATCCGGTAATGGTGGACAGAGTGGCAGCCATGTTCAACGACTTCTTGCTGAAGCTGGTAGGTGTCTCATCTCTTTGCCCTAACATGGGACTGTGGCTGCAATGCCCAGAGACCACATGCATCAATGGGGCATAGCCACAGTGGGTAGCCAGTGGCTACCGTTCATGCATGTGTGTATTTCCAGACAGTCATGACTTTTGGAGATGGCTTGCCATCTCATACAGAAACGGCTGTGAGCTTGCAGCAAGCTGTTTTCAGCAAATCATCATCACCAGTTCCAAATATATCCTTTTTAATCAACACAGAGTTTAAATTACATCACGGAGCAAATCCTGATGACTTTTGTAGAATAGAAGAATTCAGCAAAACATTGGTAAAATGGTACGTGAAACTCAAGAAAAGGATGAATGTGGTGAATCTGAGTATTTGGTATATTTGTTTGTAACACACTGCCAATAGGGTAATAGTTGGTGGTGTACTCTTTCGTGATTACACCCATTGTAGCCTACCTCCTGAAAAAAGTAAGCAAGGATTGTTATTTTTCTGCTGTAAGATATTCCTCTTGGTTATTTTTCAACCTAGGTGGGTCCCAAGATGGGTGCCCTGAAGGTCAAGAACTTTGACGAGTTTGAGTTCAGGCCGGGCAGCCTGGTGCAGCACATCTGCCAGGTCTACCTCAACCTGGGCGAGGACGAGAGGTTTTGCGCGGCCGTCTCGCGGGATGGCCGGTCCTACTCGGCAACCCTCTTCACCCGGGCCGACCGGGTCCTGAAGAAGATCATAGCCCCCATCGAGATGATCGAGGCAATGGCAGCCTTTGCCGAGAGGGTCAGGGTAAGAAGTGCATTTGATTTTTGAGGGTGATTCCCTGTTTCCTACCTTGCCAGTGGTATGATCTCTTACAGACACCATTAAGAGCTGTCATTACTCAAAGGGGGATGCACCCCTCCTCTCTGCTCTATTATGAAAGTGAAGAAAGAAGTCTAGAGACTAATCCTGCCACCAGAGGTAAGAAGCCATGACTTTGGTTGTACCTTGTTCACTCACAGGTGGTATGCACATACTTAGGAACCAGCTCAAAACTCATCTGGGACAAGGTGCAGACAGGTTGCAGGTGGCACCACTCACTTCACCTGCAAGAAGCCCTGCATTTGTCCTGGATGAGTCCTGGATGAATTGTCATCAGTTTGTATTTGGCTTGGGGGCACACAGCAGGTCGCCCCACAAGAATGGTTTGTGGGTTCCAGAAAAATGACCTTAGATTGTCCAGCACAAGCTACCTATTAAAGTGCACTGTGATGGTCAGACCTTGATGTCGTAGTACTCACAGTTCCAGGAATATGAGTATTTTCACTGAGCTTTCTTCACTCTACCAAAACAAAGGATCATCCACTCTGGGACTGCAGCACTGTTAAACACATGTGCAGCCTTACCAAAAGGACACGCTTTTTGAGTACGCTGCCACCACCGCAGCATTTCCTCAGATTATACACTGAGATTTGTAATCCCCAGTCTTTTGTTTGGATCCCAGATTTTGGGCAATTAGGTAGCCAGTTTTGATCTCTAACATGCCCTTCACAAACCAGGGCTAGAGGAGCATATCTGCTAAGTTCAGTGCTGGAGAACAGTACTGCAAACCGGACTAACCGTCTCCGAGGGGTTACCTACAGTCTTATAATCCATAGCAACTGATAACAATCAAAGTCTCTTTTGGTTTCAATGTATACATACATTAATGCATATTCATTAAAACCATTCCGTTTCTTGGTGCCAAAGTCAAATTTGTTCAGAAAAACACAACCAGATGTTGTTATTCTTTCTTTCTTTGTCACAGGCCATGGCAGCTAAACAGGAAGAGGAAGAGGAAACCTTTGCTGATGCCCCTGATGAGTTCATAGACCCTTTGACCTTTACCCTCATGAGTGACCCCGTGACCCTGCCGTCCTCCCGCATAGTGATGGAACGAGCTGTTATAGCCAGGCATCTACTGAGGTGCAGTGCTCGGTGCAATTTCCTTGTGAACCTTCAACTTTGAAACAAATATTTTGACAAATGCTAGAAACTTATGAAATCTTTCATCTCTTGGAAACGTTAGGATTTGGGAAAATGACCTTTATCTGAGTACTGCATGTGCTATTGCATATGGCCCCCCAGCATTCTGGAACACAATTGGTTCATGACACCGTTTAACTCATCTTTAGATTGACCAAAACATTTTATTTGGAAGTTTGCAGAAGCCTCTTTTAGGGCCAATCTTTGTCATGATTTGCCAAGGTTCTAAAAAGAATTGACGAACTTGAAGTTTCAGACAGTACAGTTGTGGTTGAAAAGCGACCTACACTTCAGCTGCAGGTGTCTAATTACAGTGTTAAACTTTTATTCCTGGCAACCATTACTTTTGTATATCTGATCAATTTGAACATCTATAGCTGAAGTGGTACTTGGAATGTTTCATGGGCCCAGTGAGCAAGGGTGATAACAATGGAAAGTGCTGGATAAATCTCGGACTGAAACACTTTCAGTCCGAGCAGGTGTAAACTGTCGACCCCAGCTGCAAAAGACTGATCCTGATTCCTCCAATCTCATTTACCAAACAAGTTTGAAAAAGAATGCCTTCTTGGCTTATCTTGTATTCCAGTGACCACACTGATCCGTTCAACCGGTCACCCCTCACCATGGAGGAAGTCATTCCCAACGATGAGCTGCGGGAGAAGATTGAAACCTGGAAGCGGGAGAACTCCAAGAGGAAATGAGTCCCAGACTCCAATGTAGGGCATCAATTGCCTAGGAATCCTCACCCTGGAAATTTATCTGGCGCAGGGAATATTTGGTAACCGAAAAATTGCTTTACCAGCTGAGTCTAGGGTAGCATTTAGTCAAGGCGTGGGTGGCACTTTAGACACTGGAAATATGAAAAGGACCAGTCCTTTGGCAAAATCACAGGAGCTAATTAATATTTATTTATTCAAGTTATTTGAATTATATGTTTTAGGCTTTGCTCATTTTAAGGGTGCTGGGAGCATGACCTTTGTTGGTAGTACATTCATTGTTGACCCAATTGATATCCAATGTAAGCTTCAAAGATACGGCATTTTTTCGTGAATGCATTTGACGATGCAAATAATTCTACAGTTTGATTGGTCAGCGTGAGAATTTCTCGATCAAATTGGGAGAGACATGTAAAGAAAAACATAAGCCTTTCCCATGTGATACCGGTACAAACGGCAATCGCAGCTTCCCCATTCACTTTGGTCAGTTTTTCATGTTGTATGTAAGCCTTCCTGGTGCTGTACACTCCTTGACTATGGCCAAGTTCTGGGCTGGTATAATAGCAGTTGAATTTGAACTGCATGATGTTTTCTGCTTCCCGCCTTTAGAAACAGAGCCCTGGTCATATCTAGCTCATCGCACCACCACTGTCAGGCACTGATGAGGGTTTGTGGACCGTAGAAATGTAATAGGCCTATGTACTGATGACATCACACTTCGTTAAATTAACAGACATATGCATTCTCCTGTGGAGCTAGTGAGGGCCCCCAGTTGTCGCGTACCACAGGAAAGCACACTTGTAAAAATAGTACAGATGTCATTGGGTTGCCATATGCTGTTAGTGATAGGCATAGAACTATTGATAAAATTTTTGGGCAATTAAGCTAATAGCGTTGGCACATTTGTTGCCTGCACCGAAGACTCTTTCCCTTTTTTGATGGTTGACGAGAACATATGGGCTGTTTTGTAAATTTGGGCTCCAATTTCCTTTCGAGTCCTGGTACATCTGGCGTGATTCTGCAAGGTTAGAACACACTCTTTCATTCCCACGAGTAATTCAGTATTACAAATTACCTACAAATCAATTACAACTCAATTTCAGTGGTTCCTCCATGTCCAATTACAGCGGTCAGGGGTAACAGGGACATAAAACTGCCACAATCTCTGGACCGTGGATGCGTAGAGTGACCTGTCTGTGTATCACTTGAGAGTTTCAGAGTTAAAATTAGTATACTTGCATA
>NW_019091582.1:231718-253506 GCF_001949145.1 Acanthaster planci | reverse complement strand
CCTCGTAAGTGAAGTGCAACAAACAAATCAAATACCAGACGGAGGGAATTATTCAACCGTGCTTAAAATGTCACTGCCGGAACACTACTTTCCCACTTGGGTGAAATCCTAGGCCGTTTTCGAGTACTCAGCTTCAGCTGCATCTCAGGCTTCAAGTGTTTTTTTAATAACTGACTTTCAAGCTGTGAGCACAGTAATTAGTCTAATAGTGCCACAAAACATCAAATAAGATGCAAGAGAGCAAAACTGACAGAAATCCAATTTGATTTAAACACTTCAGGCCCACAATCGGGGATTGGTTTCGGGGACAAAGCCTGAGACGGAGACGAAGTTGAGTATTGGAAAACGGCCCTAATGTCATTTTCAATGGGAGTTACCTATCAGTGAGACTGTGCTGTGGACTGTGCAAGTGTTGTTGTGCCAATCTTTCCAAGGCACATCCTTTTATGTGTGTTTTTGTGTTCTTGCTGGTTACATTTTGTTTAATGCACTTGGAGTTAGCGTGCATTGGTTAATTGCAGTAAGCTAGCCACAATGCTTTGTAACATCTGTGCTTCCTTCCTTGACATTTTTGTGAAAAAAGCTTATCAGTTACAAGCTTCCTTGCATTGAGAGACAGATTCCTGGAAACCTTTACAAAAGAACCAAATACAAGGCACTTTGTTCATGAAGTAAATTCACATCTAACTCTAGTTGTAAATAGAAGAATTTGACAAGAACAACTCACCGGAATTTAAGTTGAAATTATGCCTTTTGAGCTTTCAATTTAAATTAATTACTGTATCATTTATATTTTACTAGAAGCTCAGAGCCGCTATCGCAATGAAAACCTCGAAAGAAAAAAGGTGCAGACTTCGTGCACAGCAGCCATCTTAGACGGTATTTTCTTTGCTATTTTTAAATCTGTACCTTTGAATGCCCCAAAGTAGCAGATCAAAGGCCTTAATCGCCCTCAAGATGGTTACTGTGTCACATACTGTGTTATTTATACAGTGTCGAATGGTGTGCATTTATGTGTATATGTACATATGGGATTGCAAGTGCCAGTAGCAAATGGATTTTAAGGACTTGAACTGTAAACACTTTGCTTGAGGGAGATTCTGTCGTAATGCATGTCTTCCACGAGAAGCTGATATCGAGTATTCTAGTTTCAGTTTGGTCATTGTAAACGTGTAGATGTAGCACACGCCGTGTTTATATGGACCGATGCAACTTAATCATGCTTTCATCCAGGAACTCTGTGACCTTTAACGATGAAAACATCCGCTGCATGCATTGCGACAAGTCAACTGTGTTCTCACCAAAGGTCGTATTGGCGGCGCTATACGATCTTTGGTTTTCACCTCGCTGTGACCTTGGGTTGCGAAAGCTCCCGGATGAATGCATAAAGTTGCGTCCGTCCATATAGTACCGAAGCTTGACGTAATTTGAATCAGGACGTGAAAAGTACAAACAAATGGTGTAAGCGTGCGCGTTGGTTCACGTGCTGGTTGAGCCTGGTTCTTGCGCTAAGGCCTTTTACACAGTTAATTGTGCACGTGATGGATTCACTTTGATACTCTATGCAGATTATGACATGGGATGGATTTTCACACTATGTGTATTCTTGTCTCTTGTAATGGAAGCAGTAGGCTATTATAAACATAGGACCTAAACTCTAGTGTTATTTCTAATTTGGAAGTGTCCATTTACTTCTCCTATTAGTTGGTAGTATCAGGTAATGCTATGTCTTACTCTGGTAACAGACTGACAGCATTGCAACCTCTGTTTGAGGGGTTTAATGTGGAATACAAACTCATCGAAGATGGCAAATGAAGGAAATTATACTTGAAATATATTAGGGCCTCGCTATCTGTTAATGTTGGTTGTTTTCCACCATCACTTGCCTTCACAGTTTTGCAAAAAATGATTAATTTTTGTGAAAATGGCATTTGTACAGAATTGGTCAGATGAAGGCTACCCGTGGGATTTCATTGTCGGGATTTTAAAATTTAATTGCTGAGGAAAAGTCGTCTCTTGTGTATAACTTGATTGATTATTATTGATATTTACATTGCAAAACGGAAATAAATATCGGAAAAAAAACAAACGAATTGACTTCAGATAATCATAATTTGTCCCGGATACGGCACTTTGGCCGTTCTCAAAACATTTTTATATCCTTCCCACTGGTGTTATCGAGCTGGGACTCTAATACCGGCGTTTCACAATAGTACGCCTCCAAGAGTTTACAAAGCGTTGGCCAATCACAACGCGCTAAATCTGTTTGCAGGTTGGGTCGGCAGATTTCGCGCATTGTGATTGGCCAACATGTTGTAAACTCTTGGAGGCGCACTATTGTGAAACGCCCCAATTCAACATTGTTGAAACAGACCAGTGCACTAGTGACATCTAGAGGTTATAGCCGCATTTGGCTGCTGGAACATATTAATACTGTTTTAGTGCAGAGGTAAGAGTAATTTCATGAAGTGACAGGCCGAATGGAACATTCAGTCTGTTGAAATGAATCTTGCCATATAGTTAAAGGACGAGAAACATTTGGTTTTATGCAACACCTTAATAAATGCCTTTTTTGAACGAGTCACTGTTTTCCATTCTCAGTCTGGCACGACAATTAAACGCGAAGTCATATCAGTCTGAATTTGGATGATCAGTTTATGTTTCAGCACAAAGGTACAGAACTGTCTTCATGAAGGAAGACTTTGCTTCGGTTTGGGGGCAATTTTACGCCTTTTTGAGGGTGTGTGTAGAGAGCTGAGCTGCGTTAAAGTGCACGCTCTAATCTGCTGGACAACGGCCTACATAGTTCTTTAATTGCTGCAAAAATCCTCATAATCTGATTGGTGGATCGTTGCTCTCATGTCATTGAATTGTTCGTTCTGTTCAACAGTAGCCGCTGAATAGAAATTCAGTTCACTTGACTGGTTCCCGCCCTCAATATATTTCACTCCCTTTTTTTGCACCAGTTCTGTCAGACGTGTTTTTTGGTATGATTCGATTCCAGTGCAAATGAGAGAGGACATCCAGATTGGTTGCATGTTTATATAAAACTCTGTGTGTGTTCACCGGTGTTAGAGGTGTAATGAAGGCCAGAAGCCACTGGACCAGAGGACAGGCCTTTTTTTTCTTCAGACGTGTTAGAAACTCACAAAAGTGGCGATGTTACAATATTCCCAAGCAAGTTGATACATGCTTTTTATTGGAAACTAAGCTCAGAACTTGCCAATCAAAAGAACCATCTAATTCTAGCTTATCTGATGCTGCATCTGCAGTTTTTTCTCACAATGACAAGAACAGCTGTCACCAGTTGGAGACTACAAACTCAAACTAACTAGATGCACAAGGAAATTATTCAAAGGTCTTAGTGTCAGATACTTGACCGACAGTGGAGTCGATGCTGAAATTATTGAACTTTATTTTTGATTTTCTTGTCACAAATTATTAACATCAAATTACAGATGGTTTGGGCACCGAGTACGAATTGTTTCGTGTTGCTAATGAGTGATGAGAGTGAAAACTACCACTTGGCGGAAGAGGCCTACTCGGGAATGGCCGCTAAGTTGATGTTGTGATAGTTGACACACTCTGTGAACAACAGATGGTTTCTGCAGACTCCCTGCGTATGACGTCACGTTAGAGGGCATTGCATTCGTTGTAATTGAATTAAAAAAACAAAGCATAGAATCGTCTCTGACTCCGCCTTAACGCAAAAGGGTCCATTGCAGAAAAACAGGACGATAAAAATTGTACCATGAATATTCCGTGCAGAATGGTGTTCACGTCGTACATTTCAGAAAAGTAACTTCCCAGATGGGTTTACATGGGTCCACAAGGACACCAGCCTACTGTTACCAAGGAATGTTATTTTCTAAAGTTATTTAGCTATATTTTCTTTAGTGAGGTATACCCCCTTCCAATGGTAATTAAACGGTAATTAATGGTAATTAAATGTACACTAAAGTGGTTTGGTATTAATTTAAAGGAAGCCAGTGTTGGCTGGTCAATTATTGCATAATAATTATAAGCTATCAAAACTAAACAAAAGAACACTGCATAGTGCCTCGCACTATTAGAGAAAACTTCTGAATGATTAAATTTGAATATTCAACAGTATTAGACAGAGTTATGTGTATATTGTCGCCGACACCGCGGACTTATATTCGGTCGTGCGCGAGGTGATATGGTGATATTATTAAGAGAACCGAGCTATTTTCGTTTTCACGATTGGGGAACCCAGTACACTGCAGCACTGCAACCGCGCACACCGTGCATTTTCGTTTTCACGAATTGACACCTATCATAAATCCACCAGTTAAAACAAATTTTGTTGAAATTTGGGGGTAAGGCAGCAAGTATATTGATGCATTAAATTCATGCCAAACTTTCAAAGCATTCGTCTAGTTAGCTTCAGTGTCCGATGTCAGCGCGCACTGCTGGATGCCAGTTCGTGAAACCGAAATTGTTGATGGTGGAGTTTTCACGAACTGACACCCACTTGCAACCGAGTGTCAGTTCTTGGTTTCGGTGACGGTAACTGAGTTAAATTAAATAAAAGCAAACATGGTGTAAGACCTTTTGTGAATACGAAGTCTTGAACAAAAGGCTATTTGAGCCTAACTGAACGTCAATGGCCTTATTCATACTACGCGACACGATACAAGACCACTTAAAAACTGCTCTTTTCGTTAACGATGTTAGTGGTTATTGTACTTGTTTGCTTCCCTCTTATGCCTCCATCTACCTTTAAGTTCCCCAAGGACTGTTCTGACTCCTTCGCTGGCGGTACCGCTACCAGCGGCGGTCTGTACTTGATTAAACCAACTGATAATAGAGGTCCATTCCGTGTGTACTGTGATATTAGTGTTCTTTCGTTTTACACCGTTAGTATGTGCGTTAGACCGCTGACGATCATTATCCAATGAAAATTCAGGAAATAAAATAGAGACCTCTTATTCATAACGTGTCCAGTCATGTACGCGCGTTACGACTGATCAAGTGTAAATATTAACGAAGTGGAATGTTGAATATTTAATGAACTTTCACAGAACTGAGAAAGTTCTGAACCCAGCATGAAAAATGAGTGTACATTTTAGTCGCTTAGAAGTGCACACAGTCTTGGGCATTTTCAAGTCGCGGCCTTGACTAACGGCCCAGAGTGTTCCGTGCAGCTTCAGTGTTAGGGCATGAAGCATGCAAGGAACGCAGAGGGAGCTAAGTAATGGCGTCATTGAGGTCATTGTTCGTCTAAACAATGACGTGAACCTGTGCGGGATATTTAAGAGGTAAGGTGAGAGCACGCGGCCTGACAAATCATCGTTGAAGATTGCAGCTCACAGTGGCGTGATTTCAGTGTAGGCCTTTTTAGCATTTTCATTCATTAAGCTTTGCTGGCGTTGGCCAGGATGAGGAACTGACCTTCCTTTGGAATTCGTTCGGTATTTTGTTCCGGGTGTTTGTGTGAAACTGCACTTTTAGTTTGCTTTTGCCAGCTCCCAGGCTGTGCAATCTTCTTTTCCCTGATTTCCCAGAAAAAATACAAACAAAATCATAAATCTTCACAAAACAAAAGTACTTGGAATCACATATTAGTGACTTTTCCTCTATGCTTTCTTGGGCCCTAGGGAATGTTTCCTCCTGTTATATTAGCCAACCTTTGACACTAAAATGCAAAATATCCCCCTTAAAAAACCACTACGGCTTTGGTCATAATACATTCCTACCCCTTGTAACTGTACGACCAACTGTTTATACATGCAAAGAAACATTATTGTACTTTATTGGTTGTTGAATTTCAAGCAATTTAGAAATCCCTCAAATTTGGCCAGATAAAAGGAGAGGCTCAACTCAAAAGGTTTTAAAAGTTGCCAATTGCAACGTCTGTTTGCCGACATCCCTTTTTTCAAGAGGTGACTTCCTTTTCCTCGCTCAAAATTTTCGAATGCAGAAACCTTAAACCGTCGATGTTCATTGATATTTAGATGCGACCGTTCTCCTCATCATTCCTTTATTAGCGAACCGTCGATTTTTTTTATTGTATTTAGAGACATATAGTACAATATTCAAGAAAAGAATTCAAGATGCTGAAATAAAGTTAATTGATATCAATTTGTTTTGTAGTCTTTACTGTCAAATGTCAAATTAGTTTACAGACTGAATCATTGTGCTTGCCTTGTGCTTGTGCTTAGCATTATGATCAGCTTCCCACTTATGATGAAAAATATTTTGGATAAATGAAATGCCATCTCTTATTCTGATATAGAGCCAATGAAACGGACAGATGTGAACTTGAGAATTGGAGCAGCGCAAAGATCGAGTAATACCAGGATACAAGCTTGTTTTATTCAGTTACAATTTTTAAACAAGTACATTTCAGCAACACACTTCACTATTATCCTCATGTTAGTCGATATGCTCCATACTTGTAAACTAAGCTACAATTTCCTCCGCCAAGCATCAGAAACGTCTAGTTCTAGCTTGTGTTCTCCTGCAACAGCGTTTTGTAAATGGTCTTTACAGCTGCAATGCAACTTGTAGCGATGGCAAACGTTCAAAGGCTCAAAATCTATGACTGGAGAGGTAAAAAATAACTGTCCTGTAGACGCATTTCATATAGACGCTTATAAATACACAATTCAACAACTGAAAAAAACTCATGGCTCCGATGTGAATAAACCTTTTTCCTGTGATGTCACAATCGTACTGGACCGCAATGTGTTGTGATGGTAATGAGTGCATAGTATTGTGATGGTAATCTACTTATTCAAGTATTGTTTACATTTAGCGCAATCCCGTGACGCGGGTGAAAAAGTGTACCGGTCTAGGAAAGGCAGACCTATGTGGTCTGTGGTCTGTATGTAGAAGTGTCGAGAATGCAAGCATTTTCCCTTTAATGCCTTCTGTTCATTTTGAAACCAATTCTATGAGAGTCAACTTCTTTCTAATAATAGATCTGTCAAAAATATTATAGCCAATGCTCACTGTATTCATTTACAAGCATGCACACGAAAGTGATTTGTATGATTCCTGGGAATAAAGTTTGGATTTAAAATTAAAACAGTTCTGGCAAATATTTGCTGGATGCTGAAACAAAAGATGGCTTGTCCCACCCAAAAGCAAAATTGCTCAGTGAGTCATGCAGGGGCATCGTGAGTTACAATAAGCAGTTAAGGAAACTAAAATAAAAAACGAAATGATTTAAGACCAGAATTTCTGAGAGGTTTCATCTGCGGAATTGGTTTCCTTCTGCAGGGGTTGCCCGGACTACTCATACCAATTAAAATCTACAAATGTTTGAAGTATTGACGAACGATTTCAATCAGCTGAACATTGACGTTTAGGACTTGCCTACATATTTTTAAAATTAATTTATAAAAAAGATAGCAAGGTTGTGTTAATTGCTGACCGAAGTTTCTAAAGAGAAAAATGTGGATAAATATATGCCCAGAAAAAAAAAAACGATTGGAATTATAAATGAATTTACGAGATTTCGTCCATCTAGGTTCCTGATACGAACAAGTTGGCCTAAGATTAACTCTTGAGACCTAATTATATGTGATCTTGATTTTCATCTCAGTACGTTTCAGTGAGTAGTAGTACCCTTTAAACCCTTGCCAAACTACGCCCTTGGCGTAGACATCCGTCTCCCCACTGAGGTACAGGCCGTTCAGATTGGAGGAGTGACAGCTTGAGTACCACCAGGCGCCGGAGTAAGCTATAGCACATTCAGAATCGCTGGAGTCGTTGTCGCGGTCTTTGGTGCTGAAGGGATGGTTACTGTGACCAGACAATGAATCACCTGCGGTAAATAGGTTGAATGAGAGTCCGTGCTCATTTGGTAAATATAAACAATAAAGATTCTTTACGTCAAAAATAAAGATAATATCCTTAGTTTGTTGAAAATGCTGATTCTTTTTGTCTTAATAAGGGAATAAGTATGTGCACCGTAGCTTGCAAAGTATCACACCAATAACGCACCAGCCGTTCCTGGTAGCTGGTAGCTGTCCCTCACATCAGCAACATATATTTATTCCAATTCATAAATAACTTTTTAGACAGAGAGTCAAAAGAAGTCGATATATGATGGATTCCCGGCAATTTTGTTCCAGGCTATTACTTTCATTTTTCTGAACACCCCCCTCCATTTTATGCAATTTTCCAAGTGCGTGTTGTCCAATTGGCGGGCATGGTTAGTTGCGTGCACACAGACTCTTGGCCAATCAGAATCGATCTTTCATCCAGGTGCCAGCGCGTTATTATTAGGGAGACTGTCAGAGGTTTTTATGAATCAACGTCGATATATTTGATAGCTGGTTGAGTGATAATACCTCTGCCTACCAAGGTGAATGTATCTTATTTCTGTCTTTCATTTTATTTATTTAAAATTGGTGAGTTGCATTCTGCGTGTTACAAATTCGTTGGTGTTTTGATCAGACACAAAAGATTCTGGAGCCCAAACCACTCTTCACGAAGAGATGGGTACTGTTTAAAGGGCAGAAAACATTTAGTTCACGTGAAGTATTTCTGAATAACAATAAATAAGTAACAATTTCAAAAACATCATAAATTTAATGTTTACTCCATTAATTGTGACCCCAAAATAAATAGAAATGTCCTGCGTTTCCCCGCCCACAAAAAAAAATCCCCGGCCGACTAGGCAAACACTGTCTCAGTTCAAGGTAGAAATTAAAAGACACAGTCTTACCGTATATTTCTTGAACTGAACCACAACAAACGCTACATCAAACACAATGTGGTCTATTGCAAAGCTTGCGATACTTCATGTACTCTGCGCTATGTACATGTACACTGTACGTGCCGTGTTCTAGGGATGACGTCATCCAATCAGCCTAGGAGCGCGAACAACCAAACGGGGATTTTGTGTGGGCAGGGAAACGCGGGGTCTTTGTATTCATTTTGCGGTCACAGTTAATGGGGTAAACATTAAATTTATGATATTTTTGTAAATGATTACGTATTTATTGTAATTTTGAAATGCTTCACCCGAACTAAATGTTTTCTATTTCTGTAACACTTTAATCTTTTCTTTTTCTCCGCATGACAACCTCTTTCTCTGTAGCTTGTGAGATATCACATCAATAACGTACCAGCCGTTCCTGAATATCCTATCGCCGTCAACTGGTAGCTGTCCCTCCCATCAGCAACACGAAACGTGTCGTACTCGGCATACGCAGTGATGTTTTCGAAGTCCTCGAGATCGACGCGCAGTCTGTACTCGCCCTGAGCGGTGAGTCGGTGCAGGTTGTCATTGCCGAGCCAGAATTCACCGTTCAAATCACCGAAGCCCTGGCGGTAGCTCTCCCAGTCGCGGTAGAAGTCAACTATACCATCTTGACGCCGCTGAAACACCTACGATTAGAGCAAGAAAACAGTTTAAAGGCATGTTTTTAGTTGATTGAGATCCTTTGTGAAAAGAGACTTACACGTTATATTCTTTTCCCGTTTAATGAGAAACCTTGATTGACAATTACGTTTATTCATTTTAATAACTATTGTGGCAATCGTGCCGACAGTGACCACGAGTCGTCCTCGGCCGACGTCAGCGGGCGATGTAGTCTAAGGCCGGTCGAAGGAGCAGGTTCGTTTGTGGGCAGTCTACCACCAGGCGTACAGGGCGTTAACTGTCACGAACGCTCTCACACGCGCTTGAGAGAAAGGGAACTCGTAATAAAAGGGATTAGTGACTCAAGAACGGGAGGTTTTGCTGTGTGTTTATTAGGTGCTGTCCCAAATAGGTGATGAGACCTACCCAGGTGAATAGGTGATGAGACCTACCCAGGTGAATAGGTGATGAGACCTACCCAGGTGAATAGGTGATGAGACCTACCCAGGTGAATAGGTGATGAGACCTACCCAGGTGATGATCTCTCCCCGCATGAACTATCTTCCCAACGAGTCAAATTCCGTTTTCCTACTGTAATTTAGTTGTCCAATCCAATCTCCACTCACAGGAATCTAATCCCGGGCTCCTCCCAACAGAGACCAACCAAGCTGTATCACGAAACCCTGAGTGGGAATTTCCTAGCGTCGACAAAACAGAGCGCCCACAGAACAGCACTTGTCCAAGCGCACAAGTCGGATAGCACAATGCAAGAGCAAGTACAAGGGAAGATGGCAAGGGAGGAAGCTGGGTGACCGCAAGTGCGACGCACGCTTATAGACCCTCGCTGGGTACCAACTGACTACACGATTGGCGTGCTGTACAACGCGCAGACCAACCTATGGTGAGCCGTGCGCACAATATTGACTGTGCTGTGACACAGCCACGTGTCCAAAAGTGTAATTCGAACGACGATGGTGGCTTGCCGTCGGGAATTTCCATTTTAAATAAATGAGCGCCTGGTGACATGTCCCCTAAACGATGCTATACCTAGAATAAACCATTGTGTCCATTCCAGTAGAATAATTGAATTTGTTGTGGAATGAAAACAGGTTGTAATCGAAAAAGTCATCTCAAGAGAAGAAGCTAAGTGCTGTTTAATCAAGTGAGCCAAGAGTTTCAAAAACTTGAACTTGCTGATCAGAAATAATTTGGACATCTCACAAAATTATTCCCAAACACGTATTCAGCCACTAATTCCAATAAAAAAAGGATACTGGCCACGAAGAAAATAAATCTTTCAGCCAGAACACCAGTCTGTCACTGATATGACATCAAAGATTTAATTTAACATTTTATCATTCAAATCTTTGTTCAAGTCACCAATACAAGTGGGAATTATGGTGGAGGCCTGGGTCATTAATATCAAGACAAATGATACAAAGTGACAACCTGAAGAGATATTAACGCAATGAAAACACAAACTTGCAAGTGACGTCCCAGAGCAGTCATCGGATACATGTACTGTGAAATGGATGGACGGTGGATTGAATAACAAATCTTACGATGTCTGAATTTCAAAAAATTGGTTGTTCACTTTTTCCACTCCGAGTAAATTCCACCATAATCAGTTCATAATCTTTGTCAGTCTTGGACATTTTATTTTCAATAATTACCTTTAGAATAATACCCCCTCTCCGAGAAATCCCATAAAATGAACATCCTTGACGTGAAATACAAGTTACATGAAAAAGGCCAATCACAGTAAAAGAAATGACACCTGGTGCCCGTCAACAGACGGCTCCGCACGTTTGCAGTACTACTACTACTACTATGTACAATGTATATGTACACAGTGTACAAAAGACCGTTACTCTGGCAGCCACTTCGCAACTTTTGTCCACCTTATTTTTTCGGGGTCGGGTGATGCCAATCTTCCCCAAACCGTTCCATTTCAACGTAGGGAGAAAAGTGACCTTCCAGTTTTTAACTTGTCCACTTTTGGACCACTCCGCCGTCGGCAAAGTAAAATCCAAATTTCTCCTAGCATAAAATTGGGTTTTATGAAAAGGGGTGGTGCTGCTTCAAAAATTCCAAAAATCTACTAGCAGAAAAAGAGAAAATGAGGTGGTCCACTTTTGGAGTATGACAGTAATTTTGCCTTTGGGAATTTAAAGTTTTTAGTTGTCCACTTTTGACGCGCCACGAGAGTTCTTAAAAGCAAAATCCAAATTTCTGCTAGCGGAAAATTATGTTTTTTGAAAATGCTATACGCAAAGTCCAAAATCCCGAAATTCTACTAGTAGGAAATGAGAAAATGTGATTGTCCACTTTTGACGCTCCACAATTGCTCATTACCTACCGTCCATCCGCCGCCGTCTGTCTCCATATCGCAGTACACATTAAATGAACATTCATGACCGGCAGGTTGGACCTTATACACACCACTGGTAGTAACGCCGTTTGCAAAGACGTCAGAGCAGTCCTTGGGAGGCGCGGGTGACATAAATGGAGATGTAGCAGGGATAACTGTAAATCACAAAGTTAATTAATAAAATTGGAATCACCATTTATTAAATGGACAGATTATTTAAAAAAAAATCCTCGGAAGAGAAACGCTATTTCAACTGCATTCGCACGTAGCAGCTTGTCAATTCCAGCTTACACACTCAAAAATCGCAGTTTCAACTTGTTTTTAAGCTTGTTTTTAACCTTGTTGTTTAAAAATGGTCCGTATTTAGTCTAATCCTTCGAAGTTTACACCAACCACTCAAAGTGTTATTACCCATTCACTCATCGTTCAAAAAGTCCCCCTCCCTTAAGTATAATCCCGTAAGATATACAGCAGCCAGGCTGAGGTGGCGAATTGTAATCACAGAAAATGGAATGCCACGACAAGCCCCTGTAAAACGTCCCACGCGGGAAATGATTGATTACACTGTCGGTGCCAGACAATCACTGAACTCCTTCAGATTTAGTGATAAACAGGGTAGCGCACCACATTTCTCTGTATTGGAAGAAAAAAATTGTTTCGGTCCGAGAATGATGGGTTTAGGCCTACGTGACTTTTGCAGCTCAGCCTAAGTGAATTAAAAAGTGAACCCCCACGAAGAAATTCTTCATATGAACATACTTACACGTGAGCGTTGAGGTATGTAAGAGTTAAATATGGGGTCAAGAGGTCAAATTTTCTGAAATGTGTAGTGCGCGCAGCTCTCCCCGGGGGCCTACAACCACCTTTGTATTGTTCCTTTTATCCACAAAGTCAACAATGGATATTAGTACGGAATCAAACGGCTGCAGATGTTGGGGGAAAGTGGAGCCATTCCATTCCCTTACCTGGAACACTTTTTGCGTGGGGAATAATGAGAAGAAACGATCGTCGGGATTTTGTCACGTCTCCCTTCCATACGCACGTGAAGGAGCCCGACCATTTCGCCTTAAAGCCAAAAGCCTTAATTTAAAAACATTTCTAAACAAAATCACCCACAAAATAACCCCCCGGTGCAAACAATTTTGTATCCGCCCATGACAATATCCCGAATCACGGAGTGTGTTTCCAGAAACATCAGACACCGTTCAATAGGATAATTCTGTTTGGGGTCCTGTGCACAGGAATTTTCTAAGAGACGCTTACCTCGCCTTCCTTTCCTTTCTTTCTGTCTCGCCCCTTCTTTTTACTTTTTTCAGTTTTTCACATTAGCCTGAGCAAGGACTTCTCCCATTACCCCTTTCTCAATGCCCATGCCCAGGGGGCTATAGAAAATGGCCCAGGGCAAGTTTGTGCGGAGTTGCATGTTTTTATTAGCAAATTGTTCGTAAAGAACCCTGACTACTTCATATGCAGCAAGGTATGAGACGGAGAGAACCCCCCCCCTGCTTTGTGTTGGTCATTGTCTCGCAGGAATCTGGGGAATTCCTTTCAGACATCTTGGGGGGATGTGTTAAGTAAAAACAGTCTGGAATGTGTATAGGGATTGGACATGTTGGGGGGGTACCCCTCGGTCTCATTTCTTGCTGGGTATAGACTACTTGTAACAGTTGCATGCAAAACTATAGTGAACCACAAACTTGCCTGTGGCGTTTTTCAGGAGTTCAGCAAGCTCACTGACGGATTCCTTTATCTTTTCTAGCTGTAGTTTGACGTAAGTCAACTCTGTAGATAGTGTCATGACATCTGATTTGCTAGCAATGTGTGTTTCCAGCTGAGCCAGTCGACGAGTCGTATTCTGTAACTCACCGGAGACAATTTCTTGGATTGTGGAGTAGTTACAAACAGTCCCGGAGCACGAGAGACCATCCAGCGGGTTGATAATGATATGCTGCTCGTAGACGGTTTGAGCTCCACTGCCACGGATGGGATCATTGCCCACCGTGCTGTCAGTGAAAACCCCGCACACGATGAATGCCAGAAAGGCAATCAGCTGAACCCAAGCCATATTAGAGGTAACTTTGAACTTAGACTGGGCTCGTAGTGGGTAGTTGTTCAGGATTTGTTTTATTCACCGTGAACGTCTGTTTATCGCACACTCTATACAAAAAGACTGCACGTGTAAGACTTCAGTGTTATACGTGACAAGATTGCGTTTGCAACAGACAGTCTGCGCTCGTTGCCCAGCGCCCGAACTGGGAGCTGGGAAGGGTTGCTGACCTTGGAAAGATTTCTGGCGAAGGAAATACATCAAGAAGGGTCACAGCTAACGACGCGCAAAGCATTGTGGGTACATTTCTGCCAAACGAGCGAGCTCACTCAATGCGTTACACAACCGCTGGCTAGACATTTTTTTCTTTTTCTGCTTGATTGCGGAATATATTCCATCCGCACTTTATTCCTTCATCCAAACCTGATCAATATAACCAATAATTTGAATATCGCCGATAGACACTTGAGAAGTGATAATTAAAAGTAGACTAATTACCACATGTGATTGTACCAAGGCCATGTTTTATCGCGCAGCCCACACTACCAGTGCCATAGCTTTGCCAGAATTAAGAGATAATCTCAGGGTCACAGGTCGTGCACAGTGTAGCCAATCACACTGCAAAGCCATCAGCCGTTCCCAGCTCCCTGATTGGACGCTGGGCGACGAGCGAACACTGGCAGACAGTCGACACAATTTGTTGATAACCCTTCATGGAAGAAGTAGAAAACATACCGCTTCTAGACCAGAGATATAAAACCTCTTTCATGAACATTGCTGAGCTGTCTGCACAGGGAACAGAAAGAGAGAAATCTTAAACCTCAGTACTGCTTGTTTGGGAATAGGAAGGGAATTCCCCTTTCCCTCCTTTGTTCGGTGCAGTTGCTCTAAATGACAACACGTACACGTGTCTTGGTCTATTCCCTAAAAAAAAAAAAAATAAGCTTAACGCCCTAAAAGTCTCTGGTTGCTGGTCAGCGCGCGCGTCGCCGTAGACCTGAGTGTCTGCAAAAAAGTTTGTATTTGATATACTACGATGCCCCAAAGCAGCCAAACTTGCTTGATCGACTGGAGCCCTGCTAATGCGTAATTGAAACGTGTTTTAGATGGGTTTACAGTTGAGTAGTATGTACAGTAGGGGAGTCCTTCTAGGCCCCGTACATTCAGTTGGGCACTCTTTTTCTGATGACGCCATTTCTTTATCGTACATTTAGCTCTCTGAACTGGACAGAAGAGGTGGTCTTATGTATCATTTACATCTAGAGGCTGAAAACGATTTTAGACAGTTAATAGTGAGGCGGCCAGTCTACGACAGTATGAGCATGCGCGGTACGTACGCATGTAGTCACGATCGATGGACATTGCGGGTTTTACGTACATCATATTTAGAAAAAAAGTCGCTGTACCACATTTGAAGCCAGCCCCTGACCACAAACCCTAACCTTTGGGGGGGGCTAAAGGAATAGGTTTTCATATAACCCAACAAAATTATGCACGTCTCGGTCTGTACTCTCGATTAAAAATAATATGTTTTGATTTATTGAACTGAAATAAAATTACTTAAAGGACAGCGGCGTATCTTGCTTCTGGTGAGGGCAAATTCAAAAGCGAATGCAGCGTTGGGCTCATTCAACATGATATTTGGGAGAAAAGATATTCAAAGCCTATTTATTAGATGAATAAATATACCGAGTACTTTATTTCCCACTCACATGTGAAGTATTCTTAGTTGAAAAAAAAAGCCGGGGAGGGGGGGATTTGCCTATACCTCCCCCGGTGGATACGCCATTGTGAAAGGAGCCACATATTCATGCAGCAATTATACCGAATGACGATACTTAATCATGATTGCCAAACTTTGGATTCGAATTTGGTGGTAATTTAGATTTTGCGGCTGAAATCATACGAGGAAGGTGCAAAACCAAGCTAACATGGAAACGAAACATATAAGATACATCTTTTTTCGAGAGGTCGGTTCAAATTTCAAACAAGTTTTTGCTGAATATGGGGAGATCAGTAAACAAAAATTCAGGGACGACGTGTTGACAGAATCTCAGATTATGATTAGTGAAGACACGCCTTTATTTAGTTGTTCTGTCGTATCAAATAGGTTTTGTAGGAGATTGCTTGCTTTCAGCGCGTACTTGCAGGCTCAACTATCGTATACAATACGGGCGATTCACAAAAGTGCCCCTCCAAGAGTGTGCAACGTGTTGGCCAATCACAATGCGCGAAATCTGCCGACCCTTTCCAAACGCGCATTGGGTCGCCAGATTTCAAATTGATCACAAGTGTGGTAATTTATTTTTCAACGATAATCATCAGTAAATCATTTTACGGCTATTTATATCAAATCAGTGGTCATTGTGTTAAATTTGAGATGATGAACAATTTATGGTGAACTTCTTTTCGGTTACAAAGAGGAAAAGGCAAAATATGCGGTCGGCTTCTGCTTAATTGTGCATTGAGTGAGCATCGTTTCCTCACTTACAAAGCTCCGGCAGGATTCTGCCTGATTCATTACCCGCTACCGGCCCCTACGTTCGGAGGACATCTGTAACACATTTTGAAACTACGTAAGGGACAGGAACCAGTCTAAAACCTGACTCCCCTTTTCTTATGAAGAAATTGAGAAATACGTGGCAGGCTTTTGGGTCGAAAGTATAGAGGGATCCCAATGCGACGCTTTTAGCGTCGATCTGCGCACTTCCGCGTTTGAAAACGAGGCTGTATGTGTCAGCTTCAATTCTTAATACGATCAGACGATTGAAAGTAAGGAGTCAAGACACAAAATACATAAAGGTATGTTAAATTCACACTTTTCAAGCTGTAAATTTTTGTTGAAGAGTCTTTCAGAATGACTCGACACGTGAAATCAAAAGAAAAAACAATGGCAATTTACCGCGAATAACGTACCTGCGATGGCCGTGTATCTTGTGAAGTGGGCGTGGTTTAAACTGAAGTGGTATCACACTTACGAACCGGTTACTGCATATACTGTATCGACTCCGCGGGCGCGCGACGAAGTTCAACACAGAGACTCTCGGTTTCGATGCGGAGAGGGCGCTAATGTGAAATCCATCTTACTTTTTCGTGTCAGGAGGTTAAATTTAATCTGGAACCGATTTGCATTTTCTTTTTACTGTAGACTTTGCATTTATGCTCTCTTCTTTCAGTGTAAAATGATTTTTTGACCTTTGTGATGTTTTAACTCATTTTTGTTTTGAGCTTTCCCCTGGGTGAAAGTGCCGAGTGAAGTAAAACGGTTTGTGATAGCAGCTTGCAAATATATCTCTTTTGCATGTCCAGAAAAGAACCTTAGGGTACTCCGTGTTTCAGACAGTGTGCTGTGTCCGTCGTCAGGAGACTGCAGAGATTCCAGCGATGAAGTAGCTTTTAATGGTGTCTGCAGGCGGTGGGGTTTCAAAAGTATGCCAACTCAGAATTCATCCAAGGACACTCAGGCAGAGCGTGAGATGCTAGATGGTCAGTAAGGTGTTTCCGTTTGAAGGAGGGGAGCGCGAGAGAGTGTTGTAAAGGGTACAGGAGACCCTTTGGACTGGGATGTGAGTGTGGGGCGCCTGATGTTGATGTTCTTGAAACCAGTGTCTTGAGGAACCGTGTTATGCTTAAAGTGCAAAGGAAAAAAGGCTTCAGATATTTCGACATCTTGGTTCTGGAGGTAGATTGGCCACCCCAAAACCAATATACCATGAATGTATCCTCCGAAAATCAACACGAGAGAAATAAGCAAAAACATTTCTTTCCACAACCAACTGGGTCGATTTTGGAAACATGCGAGGTCAAATGTTGTGTTTATGTTGGGTTGATGACGTAACAGGGAGAGAGGCACAACAGGCATGTAAGAGGCATGCATGAAGACACATGTAAACTGGCATTGTTGAGGCCTAAATACAGTGAAACGACGAGTTTTGATGACGTGCAGAAAATGCACAATATTATACTTTAGTATCTTAGATTTGGAACTTAAAGTCTTACTCTTAGCCGGTCAAAATAATTGTGAGATTAATAAAATAATGACGTCAGTTTACGTCATCACGTGATTTATGTTTGAATTTTGAATATTCAATTTTTCTCCATAGGTTTTGTACACTTTTTTCTACTACATTATCGATCTTAATGAGAGTAGTCCTGAACTTTGGCTGAGGATTACTATGAGAATGAAAGAGGAATCGTGTTTTTGCGTCTTTGTTTGATTACAAATATACGCAAGAGTCCAATTATCAATGTTTCATATATTTTTTTTTCAATATATACGCAAATCACGTTACATGACTTTAAAGCTGCAGTTTTTCTCCGTAGGTTTTGTACACGTTTTCTGAAGTCAAAGACTGGTGGACTCATACGTCTGAGTGACTTTGTATTGGGAGCATACATAGTCCATCAACCCTAGGGGTTGCCAAATAAGTTCGTCACGCTGACATCATCAGGGATCACGTGACATGATATTAAAGTATTATTCAAAACTTACGGAGAAAGACTTCGTTTTTTCAGTTGTTTGCCTGGGGATTACTATGAGAATTTCAGACAAGTCAGAGGAAACTTTCCCTTACAAAAATGATGAAGCTGAAAAATGAAAAACTCCGAAACAAACTCTGTTTGTCCACGAACACGTCTTGTTTTAACTCTGTCGTAATATATTGTTATAAAATTTCCTAAGATGGATAGCCCACGCTTGAAAATGAAACATACTATTGAATTAAGGCCAGAATTTCCGTAGGAAGATTTTTAAGGGATACAGAGATTTCCTTCTCTACGATGCCAAATATGTCAGTGGCAATTAAATCCTTAAATGTTTCAAATATCGATGGACAATGTAAACGAACTGAACTTTGACGTTTAGGAATCGGGTACATAATGTTTAGTTTTTTGTGTGTTTATTATATTTAAATGTTTCAAATATCGAGGGACAGTGTGAATGAACTGAACTTTGACGTTTAGGAATCGGGTACATAATGTTTAGTTTTTTGTGTGTTTATTAAAATGAAGTAAATGAGTAGTTGACGGAGACCTTCTGGAACACTTTGACTATTTCTAAAGAAAGAAATATGAAAAGATCACATGTAACTTATACAAATGAGGGTAGGGTATAAAATCTGGAACACTTTGACCTTTTGTATGGTTAGAAATAAATACGAATTAGGATAGGGTAAAAAGTCTAGTTCAGTTTGACCTTGAATCTAGAAAAAGAGAAGGTCATGTAGCCGTTCATATTCATATGGTATATCTGACCTTTTCATATTTCTTTAGAAAAGGTCCAAGTGTTCCAAAAGTCCCCCTCAACTACTAATAGGCCTATGCGTTAAACTGCGGACGAAAGTTTGTAAAGAAGAGTATGTGATAGTCCATTAGTATAAGCCCAAAAGAGAACAAACAAATTTCCTTACCATCACTTCACTCTCCTTTCTTACACGGTTGAGAGAGAACGATGGAAATAATGAAAAAAAAAATAATGCTTGCCAAAAGGCATGGGGACCCGGTAGAAAAGGAGCCCCTTTTGCATGAAACAATCATTTCCTGTGACCATTTATGCCTGAAAATGCGTTAAGACACAATCAAAAATGATTTTAAAAGATCCCGAAAAATATCGAAAGATGCGGAGATGGCATCACCCGCTTTTACGATTTTAAAAATAAATTGCGTGAGTTGAAAGAAGACATCTACTACTTATTCTTATCATTAACATTTCAATCATAAATGAAAATTCCGCAAAATTACTGGTGTTTTGACAAAAGCTATAGGCGGCAAACAACTAATTGCTGAAACCTAATTACCCGTGACCTTCATTTTCATCTCAGTACGTTTCAGTGAGTAGTAATACCCTCTCCAGTCTCTCCAAATTACGCCCTTGGCGTAGACATCCGTCTGTCCACCGAGATACTGGCCGTTCAGATTGGAGGAGTGACAGTCTGCGTACCACCAAGCACCAGAGTAAGCTATAGCACAGTTAGAATCGATCGAGTCATTGTCGCTGTCTCTGGTGGTGAAAGGAAGGTTACTGTGCCGGGACAGTGAATCACCTGCACAAAATCGGTTGGATAACGATCTGCATTGGTCAATGGGAAACGGTACAGTCTTTTCAAGTCCAAATAGTGAGGCTTATTTTCATGGTTTATTGAATATGCTGATGTTGTTCGTCTCAATCTACGTTCATACACTCGACTGCTGTTGGAGAAATAATTCCTAAACCCGAGAGATTAAAAAAGGGGGTCATTTCATTCCTTTTCTATTTAAAATTTTGGAGCTGCACATCACTCTGCACACAATCGTGGGTTTGTTTTTTCCAACACAACGATTCTGAACTTCAATAGCACTTAATAGAAGGAGATGAGGGTAGCTTTCTTTGCTATTTCTCTCCACATGGGTAACCTCTCTTTTTGCACACTGCAGTCTGGGAGATATCATAGCAAAAACTTACCAGCTGTTCCCGAATACCCCACCACCATCAACCGGTAGTTGTCACTCGCATCAGCAACACGAAACCTGTTGTACTCAGCATAAGCAATGTTGCCTTCGAAGTCCTCGAAATCGATGCGCAGTCGGTACACGCCCTGAGCGGTGAGTCGGTGCAGGTTGTCATTGCCGAGCCAAAACTCGCCGTTCAGATCACCGAACCCCTGGCGGTAGCTCTCCCAGTCACGGTAGAAGTCAACTGAGCCGTCTTGACGCCGCTGGAACACCTTCGAATAAAGCATAAAATATCAGCATCTCAGTATTGTTTGTTTTGTTGTGATTTTGTCTGATCGTTTCTTCGTTTGAGTTTAATGTTTCTTGATCAAATGGTTTCTTCTAATCATAGAGAAATAGGCCTTAAATTTAAAAGATACTGCTATCGGCTTTGCTATTCATTTGTCGTTGTCGATTTTTCCTCGTGCATATAAGCCAATAATCCAGATCTTTATACACAGCTGAAAAATCTCTTCAAATACAAATATAGGCAGAAAGAAGCACACATAGACATCCGCTGCACCTGATGAACTATGCCTTTCAGATTGTGGCGAACAGAGCACTTTGGGCTTGCTTTGCAGGTTCTAGGTATTACACTGGGGCTACGTTGAGACGGTAAAACAGCATGTCCCCAGTGATAAAGTATGTCCTTTAACTTGCTGGCAAAATTTTACACCACAGGATTACGTGGATTTATCTCAGTATACTTAAGTCAAACTTCACTATAGACGGTTGACCTATTTAATAGTAATAATAAAAAAGTAAATCGTAATTAGTAATGCAAAATATTAATGTAATAATAAAAATGTAACAAATTTAATAAATCAATAGCTAAGATATCAATTACGTATTCGTTAATAAAAACGTTTGTTATATCTTCGTCCAAAAATGGAGTTTTGGATTTTCATACTTTTGCAATTTAGGATTTTCATACTTTTGCAATTTAGGATTTTCATACTGTTGCAATTTAGGATTTTCATACGGTTGCAATTTAGGATTTTCATACGGTTGCAATTTAGGATTTTCATACGGTTGCAATTTAGGATTTTCATAGTGTTGCAATTTAGGATTTTCATAGTGTTGCAATTTAGGATTTTCATACTGTTGCAATTTAGGATTTTCATAGTGTTGCAATTTAGGATGTTCATACGGTTGCAATTTAGGATGTTCATACTGTTGCAATTTAGGATTTTCATACGTGTTGCAATTTAGGATTTTCATAGTGTTGCAATTTAGGATTTTCATAGTGTTGCAATTTAGGATTTTCATACGGTTGCAATTTAGGATTTTCATACTGTTGCAATTTAGGATTTTCATACGGTTGCAATTTAGGATTTTCATACTGTTGCAATTTAGGATTTTCATACGGTTGCAATTTAGGATTTTCATAGTGTTGCAATTTAGGATTTTCATACTGTTGCAATTTAGGATTTTCATACGGTTGCAATTTAGGATTTTCATACGGTTGCAATTTAGGATTTTCATACGGTTGCAATTTAGGATGTTCATACGGTTGCAATTTAGGATTTTCATACGGTTGCAATTTAGGATTTTCATACGGT
>NW_019091582.1:207984-230988 GCF_001949145.1 Acanthaster planci | reverse complement strand
TTAGGATTTTCGTACTGTTGCAGAACGGTCAGGTGCACTCAAAACATTTCGTTTTTGCACGCTTAAACGTTGTAAAATCAACGCTAACTCCTTTTTTATTTCGGCAAAGACTCTTTGTGATTGGCTGATTAGCAAATTATCTCCCCTCGATGGTTAATCAAAATGTTATGAGAGATAACATATGGGACCCCCTCGGAAACACGTAATCTTTGTACAGAAATTACGGAATGTCAGTCGTCAGCTGCCTGATCCAGGCTAGCCATCTGTCTTGTCGTGCACGAAGAAAGCTTGTACATGTAGGCGTATATACCCGACATCATTTTTCTATGAAATAAAAATAATCTCGTTTTTACTCTTGTAGTCACATAGTTAATACTCGCGAGAGCGTTTTCCCGAGCAAATAGAATTGACAATGAAGCTCATTAGCAGGCAGGCTGCGCACTGACTGGTCATTGTACATAACTTACCGTCCATTCTCCACCGTCTGTCTCCATATCACAGTACACACTGACTGGAGCTCCATCATCCGCAGGTTGAACCGTGTACACACCACTTGCAAACGCTTCGGAACAGTACTTGGGAGGCGTAGGCGTGGAAACTAAAAATCACAAAAGTAAAGAAATGAAATTATAAACACAGCCTTTTTATTTACAAATTCGAAAACATAAGGGCTTATATGCGACAAAGTCACCAAGTGCAATATTTAGCCGCCTAGGGCTGCTAAAGTCGTGCCTCCTCCTCCCGGAACACTTTTTGGGTGTAAGGAATAATGAGAACGATCGATTTGGGGGATTTTGTCACTTCCTGCCCTTTCAAGAGCATTTGAAAAAGCCCCAATATATCAACCCTAAGAAAAAGCCTTAAATAGTAAAGAAACTTCCAAAGTATAGTAATTCCCCCATAACCACCAAAAATATATTTATCCCCCCGAAAACGATTTTCGATCCGTCCATAGGATATCTCAGCCTGTGCTTCCAGAAAGATCAGACACACTGTTCGGACTACATGACATTCAGCGCAATGTTCTGTTTCAGTCTGGTACACGGACGTTCCCGGGATCTTTCCAGAAGTGGAGGAAGCAAATCACTACAGGCAGTAAACTGACTGACCATTGTGGGTGGAAGGGGTCAATTCGGAAGTATTTTCATCAGTACTACCGTCTTCATCCTTTTGTGACTTTCTGGGTTTCTTTGACCTTTCCTTTCTTTTCTCCTCATTTTAATTTTCATTTTTTTCCTTCATTGGCCCAGTCAAAGGCTTCTTCCTTACCTACTTTGCGACACCCAGGCCCTGGAGGACAAACAAATGCCACTGTTCAGTGCACAGTTACGTGTCATTAGTAGTATTGTTGCGCGCCGACAAACCTCGATTATGAAGTTGTAGCACCCTGTGTTTTACTGTTCTCGTTCCCTTTCGTCCCCAGGGTCTCTTTTTTTAGCTCACTATGTATATGCAATGCAGCAGAGATGCTACTTTTGTATATACTTATTCATGGTGTACTCTGGCGTGATCGTGTGTTCCTTCACTCCTTTGTCTTTGTGTTTTTCTCTTCTCAGTTTTGCCGAGCTCGTCGGTCAGGTGCGGCGAAACCAAACCGTTGTTGTGCGGAGCAAAACCAAATGTAGTGCGATGGTTAAACACATTCTGAGAGTCCGAAAGTGGTGCAGACATATGAAGCAAGATATGAGACGAAGAGAACCCCCCCCCGCCGCTTTCAGTTGGTCATTGTGGAATCTGAGGACTGGAATCTGAGGACTTCTTTTCAGACATCTAGGGGTGATGTGGTAGATAACAATAGTTTAGAGTTGTATCGATTGGAAATATTAGGGGGTAACCTTCTGTCTCATTTCTTGCTGGGTATAGGTGTAGTAGTTCCGAAACACCTGTTCTTATAGTGAAATACGTTGATAACCATTTGAGCAACCAACTAGTTTAGCTTTAACCGAGTGCGGTGCGAACTAGCCCAGGGTGCCAGATCAAGAGTTTTGCAGCACCATAGCGGCCCGTCACCGCTACGTCCGAACCGTGAGCCGGGCGAGACACTCCCGTGTCCCTCGCCGCTCTGGTACTGCCAGTTAGCCCCGGTTCTCCCTGTCACTACGCCGGCCCCGTCCAGCTGTTGCGCGTCACTATGGAGGCACTGAGACAGCTCCCACCACGGTCCGATGGGTTTATGTTGTGATAGTACACCTGTACTGTGCCCACTCTGTTTGGCTGGAATGTCCAATGGTCCCGCCAGCCGTAGTTTAGTTATACTTGTACACGAATTCAAAGCCCCTCACATGAAGTAAGAAGAGAAGTGAGAGCAATGTGCCTTTTGCGAGTTAAATTTGAAGAAAATCAGGTAAACCGAGTTCATTCATTCACGTGAACACAAAAATTGAATTTTACATGCTAAAGACACTGTTGCTATACCTCGTGATTCGGGACAAGCGTTTGCTTCGTTACATAAGAGACGCCTTGAAACAATACACTGTTTTCAATGGATGGTGGTTGCTATGCGACAGCTTGCTCCGGCGAATCAGGAGGTATAGGAACAGTGTCTTCAGTACAGAGAACACAAATAGTTACGTTTATGTCTATATTTTTTAACTCAGTGGACCAAATTTTGCTCGAAAAGAATCTGGACGTTTTCATTAAATTTGTTTGTAAAAGTACGTAACTGAAACACCAGCCCACCTGTTGCGTTTTTCAGGAGTTCAGCAAGCTCACTGACGGATTCCTTTATCTTTTCTAGCTGTAGTTTGACGTCAGTCAACTCTGTAGATAGTGTCATGACATCGGCTTTGCTAGCAATGTGTGTTTCCAGCTGAGCCAGTCGATGAGTCGTATTCTCTAATTCACCGGAGACAATTTCTTGGATTGTGGAGTAGTTACAAGCAGTCCCGGAGCACGAAGGACCATCCAGCGGGTTGATAATGATATGCTGCTCACACACAGGTTGAGCTCCATTCCCTGGGATAGTATAGTTGATCACCGTGGTGCAGGTGCAAAGCCCCAACACAAGATATACCAGAAATGCAATCTGCTGAACCTGAGCCATGTTAGAGGTGACTTGAACTTGGACTTGGCTCTTGATGGGTATTTATTCAGGTTTAGGTTTTATTCACCGTAGTTCATCGCACGCTCTATGGAATAAAACTGCGCATGGGTAAGTGTAATGCTAAGAGCTAGTCAGTTGATCACAGTTGGCACAATTTGTAAATACCCGTCAATAAATAGTGGGAACATATCGCCTCAGATCAGAGATATAAAAACTCCCTGGTGACCCCCGTGAGCCTTGCTGAATTCTGGGCACGGGAAACAGGACGTCCGAAACCTCGTGACTCTTTGTTATGGATCGGTGCAGTCCTCCAAATCACTACAGAACACGGGTGTCTCATGTCTATTCTCTCAAAAATAAGGTTACGCTTAAAGGAAATAATAAATGTTTGTTGCAGAACTATAGCACCTTAACAAAGGCAATATCTTATCTTGGTCTACTCTAGATTAAAGTTAAACCTTTTACGTCCAAAAATAATAATAAAATAAAACCTTCAGCAAACAGTTTGGTTGGTATTTCCTTTTGGTTCGCAATAGAGTTGATAATTGCCTTCATCTGTTTCCTGTTCAGAGAGGTCAACAAGGTTTACAGGAGGTCACTAGGGGCATTTATGGCTTTAGGTTAGACAGACATGTTTCCTTCTACTAAAAAGAGTTAATTGTTATAATAACGATAATCGAAATGGAATTGTTTTACTGCTGATTCATTTTCAAGAATGAAGAGGTTGTGAATATTACTTAACATATTTCATTTTGTTCAGTTTATTAATAAGGATTCTTGGAAACTTCGATTGTTTTTCCACACTGGAATTACTCTGTAAATGATAGGGAGAGGACGTATCGAAAGTTCCTTAATATATTATATTCAGCTTTCCAGGTGAAATCAGAGTTTGCAAGATAATTTTCAATTTCAAAGTCTGTTCAAATTTCAAACAAATTTTTACTCAGAAAGGGAAAACAGTAGACAAAACTCCACAGATCACGTGTTGAAAAAAATTTTCCCAAGTGACTCTAAGAATTAAGTTGTATTAGGACATAAAATGCTTTTAGATTAGATATATGACGGATTTTCCAATTGCAAAATGTCTAGATTCACGCCCTTTGGCCCGGATATTTGGTTCAAGTTTAAACTAACTTTAAAAAAAAATAAATAAATAAAAACAATTCTGTCGGATTCCCAATTTTTTCGTGCAATCAATTTTAAGACAGTGTTCTACTTTTAATGAATCTAGTATTTATAACCAGGAAAACCCATTTTTTATTAACAGGTATTTATCAAATCTGACAACACTCAATTTTTCAGGTGAAAAATAAAATAATTTGGGGGTTATTTACAACCCAATTTTTCATTACCTTTTTTGAAGCAGGGTACTGAAAATGAAATGGTTAATGTAATTTTGGTTTGGCATGAAAAAATAATTTTTATGCTTAGTTTCATGGAAATCCATAACAAAGACGATCCCTCATTTTGCAATCAGAGTGCACAAACCAGGCATAACCTGTTGTTATTCTGCTGTTAAGTGCAAATCTTGAACACGCGCATTTTGGTAATGAGCGCCATGACCATACGAACCTGAAAGGCACAGAACCGTAGTTGGCGCTCTGCACGGTAACAAGGGCAGGCATGTAGTCGTGTGTTAAGCGCATGAGCGTAAATCCCTAGGGGTGGGGTATGTATCCCCCACTTCTTTGTGGTAAGCAAAAAAAAAAAAAATGAAAGTGACGAGTGACGAATTTTTCAGACTTCCAGCGACTAAATTGCATCCAGTATCACTCCAAAATGGAGAACAATTAGAAAAGCCGTAGATAGGCCTATGTCATTGCGAATGCATATTACAGATATACATTAATACCACAAACATCGACCTCTATAGAGTGTCATACTGTGCCCTCCCCTCCCCCCCGATTTTCATTTTTTCATGTCATCCCCCTTTCCCCATCTGCCCCCCCCCCATTTCCCGCACAGATTTACGTCACCGGTTAAACGGGCGCGGCGCTTCGGCTCCGCAAAAGGCCACGTGTAGTGCGTCTGCGCAAGCGTAGTCGCTGTAGGGGCTTGCTCACAAGGCTATATAAGGCGCGTAAGGACTGTGTTGCAGCAGAACCTTTCATTTGGTTCACTCTTGTTAACAACCAGATTGTAGCTCTCGCATAGAAAAAAATATGACGTGCATGCTTATAATCGGCGCGCGCTGACCAGAAACATATTCCAGAATTTAATCGTAAATGTGTATAATCTCAACCAACACCTTACAAGAAGATATAGCCAATTTCTGAGACCTAAACCACTGATAGTCATTTGGGTTTTGAGTTGGTTTTATTTTATACAAGGAAATTGTGTGAATAGAGATACATGTGCTTGATTGGCAAACCAAGATATCTTTGACTTTGTAACCTTGTAAAAGTGGACAATAGGCCTCTGAATCACTAATACACTAGATTTAAAACTCCAATGGTGATCTGATGAACATTTATGCATTAAGTCAATGTTTGAGAATTTGACAGA
The DNA here is from genome assembly GCF_001949145.1 of Acanthaster planci. The sequence goes on along the minus strand of NW_019091582.1, from coordinate 225,440 downwards.
AGTTTACTAACGAATTTAGACATTAAGAATAGAAATTAATTAAGAATTGAAAAGCGGAACTGAGAATATGAAAGAAGAGGTTGACAGAAAATGTTACATACAAGCAGAACAGAACTTAAAGAAGACTTTGAGGCTTTACAGAGGGGGTAATTCAGACTTTGAAAACATGACATTAAAAGGACACTTTACGAATTTAAGAAATACAGGAAACTTTGAGAAGTTCACAGAAGTTACTTTCTGTTAACAGAAGTTGACATTTGTCTATTCTAACAAGTAAAGTGTGTTGTTTTGGAATGTTGAACGATTTCAATGATTAGAAAGAACTGAAGGATGCATAGAACTGGATACTGTGCAGAGTCTATGATTTCAGTGATTTGGAAGAAATGAAAGGTGCATTAATTGAATACTGTGCAAGTGATAGATTTCAGTAAATTAAAAATTATGAGACGGACCTAAAGGATTATGATAACAAATTCGAATTTACCCTTGAAATCTATAAGTGACCTTCATTCGATTAACCTACGCTTGTATTGGATAATAATCTTAAAAACTTTTATAATATTCTGGTAGGCCTAATTGTATAAATAACATTTTGGGCGGAGGAGGCACATTTCAAACTCGTGAATAATTAGTACAAACTGATGTGAAAGGAAACTTGACCGTCGCATATGACAATTATTTCAACGTGTAAAAATTGCAAATTTGGTAAAGCGTGTGAGATGACGTAAGAGGATTCTGGACATTTACATTTACTTCCAATAGGTCATTATCGCGTGGAAATTTTAACAATTATGTTGACTTGTCATGAATTAATGGTGACATTAGTGGCAGTCTTGGTGGAATATTTTTTTTATTTTGGCCATGTTCCTTGGTGTTTGGCGTTTTGAGCCCTTCAACCTGGAAGAGTTGACACTTGTGTTTCTTTACCATCCTGGGGATTTTTTCAAAAGCGTTTGAAAGGCACTGAGCATAAAGTGCATGATAAATCAGTTTGGGGAATATTAAAGATATTATTTATTTCGACAAGACAACAAGTCTTCCTATTAGATAAGTACCGCGGGTGAGAGAAAGACGGGTTTGATCTTGTCACCAGGACGAACGTTTACGGTGAAGGTTAGCGATGGAGTCTTTTGGAAACTGGAGAGCGTCACTTTTCCTCTACTGCAAAATCTCCCCTAACATGTGCTTGACATATCACTTTGTTTGATTAGAGGAGACTCCCTAAATATCTGTTAAATTGATGAGTGCCAATCATAACTGATCACCTAGGCCTCAATTCCAGAGAGTTGCTTATCCCTTGTATTTTATTTTCATCTCAGTGCGTTTCAGTGAGTAGCGATTCCCTTTCCAGTGGAACCAAATGATACCTTGGGCGTGCAAACCCGTCCACCCACGTAGGTACATGCCGTTCAGATTTGAGGAGTGACATGATCTGTACCACCAGGCTCCAGAGTAGGTTACGGCACAGTTTTTAGTGTCGTCCGAGTCGTTGTCACGGTCTTTGGTGGAAAAGGCTGGGCGTACGCGTTGCAGCCTGGCCAACGAATTACCTGCGGGAAATCAGGAGGATGAAAACATGCGTCGGCAGTTCTGAACAAACAGAAGTTAAGATCGCCACCAAGTCGATTTTTGTTTACACGATGCTTGCCGAAATCCATTAAAGTTGTTAAAACAAAGTTCATTTTCTCCTTTGAAAATCACACTCCAGAACGACACTACAGGACGTGGCAAAGAACATTGTAATTATTTTTTCCCGCAATGTAAGCTTATACATGCATTTTCACCATAGTTGGTAAGATATCACAGCAATTACTTACCAGCCGTTCCCGAGTAACGTGCCACCCTCAACCGGTAGTTGTTCCTCCCATCAGCAACGCGAAACGTGTTGTACACGGCATACGCAGTGTTGTTTTCGAAGTCTTCGAGATCGACGCGCAGTCGGTACACGCCCTGAGCAGTGAGTCGGTGCAGGTTGTCATTGCCGAGCCAGAACTCGCCGTTCAGATCACCGAACCCCTGGCGGTAGCTCACCCAGTCACGGTAGAAGTCAACAGAGCCGTCTTGACGCCGCTGGAACACCTGCTAATAAAGATAAAATGGCCTGGAGCATTTTGTCAGTTGACAGAGTATAACAACACCCAATACAGACGAATTATTTTTTCATTCTCTTCCCTCATATTTCTAAATATTGATCACAAATGTCAGTCAAGGATTAACCCAAATACTCAAATACCAAGAACTTGCTAGATATCTGCGTTGGATTTTTAATTTAATTTTGTTGGTGTGCTGGTTTACTCATATACATGGTGCCCACATAAAAAAAGGATGCCGACATCAAAATTACTGTACTGTACTGCAAAACTACCTTACACATGGCAAAGAGAAATATGACTGTAGAAAGGTCAGAACGTCCTCTTTGCAGCGGCATACAGCTAGTGGTGTTATTGATAAAGATGAAAAAAGCAGACAAACTAGACGGATGTTATAGGTACTGAAATCGGCACTGTGACGAATTTGCATATTTGATTAAGAAGGCTCAACCACGCAAGAATGCAGAATACCAAATGCCTCTGCTTCTAGAACACATTCTTGTTAAGAAGGAATGTGCCGACGGAGAGGCATAAGTCGTGAGTTTAGGTATAAGTATTTTCATTCTTTTTTCCCCTGAGTTGATCTGTTCAGCCGTTTTTCAAGTGATCTGGGGAAAAAAAATGTAGCGAGTGTCCAGACGGTGGTCAACCGGTTAACACACAAACGGTCATACATACAATGCGTAAATAGGTGTCACCTGTGGCCATGTGTTTTTGCAAATTGTTTCTATGCAAAGGAGATGCTAGTTGAGATTTCGTAACCTTTTTTTGTAAGTGTGGTTCCGCTCCCTAGCAAATGGCTTTATCAAAACAAAAGAGGTACAATTGAATCCCCTACAGCTTATTCCTTTGTGTGGTGTTGACTCCTTAATTCGTTTTTTTGTTACTTAAGAAAGGCACTTCCATATTTATGAGGCGTTGGGGGGTGGGTTCCACTTTTAAAGTGGCAACGTCCGCATGTAGGATCGTCTTCTGGGCTTTAACCCAACCGAACACGTCGAATGAATATGTCAACCACGTCAATGGAAAAGCAAACAAACAAAAAGCCGTGTACTCGTCCCCCTTGGAACAAAATAGGATAAATGTATGCGTTTACACGTCATCGGGCAACAGGTGGTTTAAGTCAAAGTATATTTGTACAGGCGGTGGAATAATCAAAGCATTTCGTACTTCTGGAGGCTGAAAACAGTTTTTTATTTTCTTTCAGCACTCCACCTGCTGAGCTTTCATTCCCATGTAGAGATGCAACGAAAATTGCTTATCGTGTGATCAGTAGTAGAGCTTCATATTTTGTTTTGTCGCGATGAAGTGGCACGTTAACAACTTGCAAAATCTACCCGTATTACTAAATATTCAAGATTTCGTCAATCTTTGCATCTCTCATATTTGCAAGTCGGGGGCAAACGTCACATTTCTGATCAACCCACCACCATAGCCATAACCTACCGTCCATCCGCCAGCGTCTGTCTTCATGTCACAGTACACACTGAATGGACCTTCATCATCCACAGGTTGAACCGTATACACACCATCTGCAGTAACGCCGTTTGCAAAGGCTTCAGAACAGTCCTTGGGCAACGTAAGAGGTGTAACTGAAGGTGTAGGAGGGGGAACTGTAATTTACAAGGGTGAATGAGCAAACTAACTATCAACATCATTAATAACTTATTAAACTTCAAAAAATGTCATTTTACAGTGCAAAAGAGCGCCTGTAGAGTTTCTCTTTTCAACAGTCATCAACGTTCGATATAAAGATTATGAATTTGTGTTCTGTGAAACAATTATTGATGCATTCTATGGGAAAGTAATCAAACTGGTCAGGGTTGCTGAGCCAGGATTCACTGTTTGTCTCTCAGAAAACGATTAAAATCATCCACATGATTTCCGTCAAAGATTGACTAAAGTCACGGTTCTACTTAGTACATTTCTTGAGCAGTAAACGCGTTTGATGTTAATTCCGTGCATAAACCAAGTTGACTACCGACTACAGGTACTACATTGGCTTTACATGACATATTAAAAGGTCCTTTTTTGCGAATGAGCATAAGTATTTGCCCAGTCTCTATGAAATGATATATGTCTTAGGACTCGAATTAGGACTTGGACTTGATCTTACCCAGATGGACTTAAACAGTGAACTGGTGAAGGTGGTTTGTTTAGAGAGTCGAACAGTCCCGGTAGATGAGTCACAGGGTCACGACATGTCATTCCTAACCTAAACAACCAGCTTTGCATGATGAGTAATGCTCTCAGCTGTTTCATATTTTACTGTTTGTTTGTAAAACTTTAATGGAATAAAATACCGAGCTTAGCCAAAAAGCAAGCAAAGGGAAAACACAAACACTAGTTTCAAAGAAATGACAGTCTTCTATTTTCAGATGCCTTTAAAAATTCAGGGTGATATTTTAAACTTGTTTGCTATCACATCTATCGAGACAGTGGGGTTTTAGCTTTCCTTTCTAAAGTCCTTGTTTTCTTTCGTTCCAATTATCAAATTAAATTGTTGAGTTGTTCAAGAAAAAAATTAGTTCGGTTGGTTCACTATACTTAAATATGTCAATATTTGGATACCTTCATTAATCAGATGAATTGTCAAACCTCATTTCTTTCCAAATTTACTTATAAACGTTCTTTGTGACTTCTTAATCTGAATACATGATTTAATTTTTAATTTCAAAACTTTTCATTACTTAGAGTCACCAATTCAATCTCAATTATCTCTTGATTGACACATCTATTAAGGTCAACTTTCACAATTCTCTCGATTCAACTTTGAATTTACCAATCACTGAATTTTTTTTAATTGCGTTTTCAGTGTAATTCACTTTCAACCTTTCAAGTAGTTGATACAATTCTTCTAAACCACCAAGACCAGTGTTGCGGCCTTTTTATATTTTCAAATTCTGCTGTTATGCTCCGAGAGGCTTTTAGTAAACTCTTGAATACTTCCTGTGAGTTTCAAACACTTAATTAGATCAACCTTACTTCTCTGACTGACCTTCACTTCTTTTCCAATATATAACTTTAGAAATACTCTCTATCCGTCTAAGTTTTCAGACTTAAGGGCATGTTCATAATAAATCCATTCAAACCTTGAAAGTCTTCAATCATGTATTTCATACTCTAAAACATATTTTCATGTTTCTGATGCAATATCACCTTCTGTGAAGCTGGTTAACTTATGAGATGAAGGAGATGGACTGAGTAAGGTGTGAGTGACAATTATAACTCTATACAACCATAACTTACTGGCATCTGAGATCAAGCAGCCATCAGTGTCAGGCAGCGAGTAGAGAGGCGTGTTCCCGTCGTCATCAAAGTACACACTCCCTTGGCTTGCACTAAAGTCTCCAGGGTGCTCTTGTCTTGTGACAAGGTTCAACTCGCACGTAAGGTTGCAGTCGTTGAAGTTAAACGACTTGCATTGCTTATCCATGCTGCAGTCCCGTCCGCAGACTACACGGGAGCGTACCAGTCTGCGTGCGTATACAAATCCATGCAGTGCACGATTTTCAGCGGCGTACAAGCTTTTTGGAAATGGATTACACTGATAACCAGAGGCAAAACTTATCGGTACAAAAATGAGCGTTAGCCCAAAAACTTTGAAACAGGCGTATAGTTTCATCACGGTTAATTATTTTTTTGGTTGGGGAGGGTTCAGTTTAGTGATGAATCCACGTTTGCTCAATGCCGCGTCTTCAACTATGAAACCTAGGCTTAAGTAGTAATAATTTCTATACTACCTTTCCGAAAGGAATAGTTAAAATCGCCCGACGTGTTCCTTTTTCAGCACCTGGTGTTGGAAGTTGCCAATCGAGGAGCTTATGGTGAAACGTTAGCACATGTATAACTCCTCCCATAAATAGGTCAGGTTCCCCCGTTGATGGCTCTTGATTGGCTAAGGCTTTTCATAGCTCATCTAATTGGCTAAATGGGAACAAATATTGATCGCAATGTCCTAGTCATAGTCAATAAATGCGTACATGCAGGTACAGTGTTTTGGTTGATTCAGGGGTGAGAGGCTCTGTTTTCACAATTTTTGATTATCAAAAATGATCAAAGTAGTGAAAGAGTTACTTTTATTTATGATATTTTTCCATTTTTGTTTTTCGATCAGTTGTCTTTTAACGGTTAACCTCCATGTCGACAGTTAGACAATACATGTTAAAACTTTATTATCACAAGGCCGTTAATGTCGCAGGTGAGAGATACGTCCTTCTGTTTTGGGGTTGGGGGTGGGTGGGCAAAGAATCATCCTCAACCAATTTGTGGTTCCAAGCAAAATAAAAATGCTATTCAACTAACAGACAGAAGAGGTGAAAAGGCAGCTCAATAATTAATCAGTGTGAGATTTAGTACTGCAGTGGTTCTAATTCAGATTGACGAATAATTACAGATGGATTACATGATAAGATTACTGTGCTGGTAAAAAGCTTTTCATTATTTTGGTGACTTCACACATCCTATAGTATGCCTACATAATAAAGGTTTTGTTGACAAAAATATGAAGGCAATCAAAATGCATGGATCTTGCGAAACCTAATTATATGGGGGGGGGGGTTGCTGAGGGACACAGAGACACTGTTGCATGATTCCAAGCCCACCTTACCCTCACCGATATCTCTGCCCCCCAATGCCAATCCCAACACGGATTTACGCCACTGATTCCCTTAGATGATTCCTATACTTGTTTCATAATCCAGTTAGTTTACTAACTCATTCCCAGCTGTACACATATGGAGGTTCATCTAAACCCCACCTCTAATGATGTCTTCATGTGCACAAACCGGGGAGGAGGCAATGTATTGATGATTTCAAGTCCGCCTTACCCTCACCAATATCAACCACCCCAACCCGAGGGATCCAAATACGACGCTTTTAGCGTCGATCTGCGCACTTCAGCGTTTGAAAACGAGGCTGTTTGTGTCAGCTTCAATTTTTAATACGATCAGACGATTGAAAGTAAGGAGTCAAGACACAAAATACATAAAGGTGTGTTAAATTCAGACTTTTCAGACTGCAAATTTTGCAGAAAAGTCTTTCAGGATGACTCAACACGTAAAATCAAAAGAAAAAATAACGGCAATTTACCGCGAACAAACGTGGCTACGATGGTCGTGTATCTGCATGTGCAATGGGCGTGGTTTAAACTGAAGTGGCGTCACACTTACGAACCAGGCACAGCATGTACTGTGAGGACTCCGTGGGCGCGCGCGAGGAAGTTCAACACAGAGAGCTTCAGTGTCGATGTGGGTATCCGCAGACTGCGCTAATGTGAAATCCCTCTGTACCATCACAGATTTACGCCACTGGTTTCCTTATAGATGTTTCCTATATTTTTTATGCTTTCTTTGTTTGGTTAGTTTTACTGGTGCGTACATGTTGGGATCCATCTCTACCATTGTGCCATTTATGATGTTATTATGGGAAGAACGTGGGCATGGGCGATGAGTAATTGGTTGCTGTTAGGCAAATGATGGCCGCTATCGAGTTACAGGGGAAGCTGCAGATGAAGAGTTCCACTTAGGCTTCAATTCCTAAATTTATAAAAACGTAAATTCCATTTAGGTTTTAAAAATGTATCAATTTACTTTTTAATATTTAATTAGCCGAAGCCCTGGGCGTGGTATGGGGTCCATGCTCACTGAAAAAAGGCAAGACTTTGTTTTAAGTGAGAGAACAGTTTCTCAATAATACCATAATTTCCCTACAAACGTGTAAAATGCCTCAAATTCAGCCTGCAAAGACCATCAAGGTTACTTAACAAATCACAATATTCCTAAATTTTACCTACTAATAATTGGTCGTGTGTCACACGCCTAAAATAATTGAAAAGAGCATGCAGTTTTTTCTTCACAGTTTCCAAATACGATTGGAAGAAGCCAAGCCAGAACAAGACGATGCTTGGTGTACCGTTTCTAAGATTGAATACAAAACGCCATAGCTACGTATGAAACTCCTTGGTCTTCTGCCAGCAAGCAGAGACGCAGGCGGCTAGGGGCATGCACTTCAAGCAATAATGTTTACTAGACCATGGCAACAAACGGCTGGTTGAGCGTGAGTTTGACAACAAACCGTCGGTCTGCCGAGAATAAAACATGTTTATCTGGGAGTGGTAAAATAAATTACTGGCTACAAAGAGAAAATGGGCAAAAATACTCGGTACTCCAAGGAGAGACAACAATACTTTGTTGTACTTTATACGCTCGTAATGTTAGCACACGTATTTGAACCGGCCTACCCAGACAATTCAATACATGGAGTCGATAATATTGAACACGATCCCATCCGCGTCCAAAGTTGCGCTAAGGCTGGTTCTTACTTCACACGAAAGCGAAGGTGGTGACATCAGATCAGATAGTCGCGTTGCGAATTTGTATATTCATGAACACATTTCAACTCGGGAGAAATTTCACTGCAATGTTTTCGTGACGCAAAACTGTAAAAACGCTGGGCTGTTTTTTTTTTGTTTTTTGTTTTTGCCCTAAACCAGATGAATCGCCTGCTCGGCAAATAGATCACCCAATGCGTTGATTCTCTCATTAAATATGGGCATACTTATCTCAATTTACCCAACGATTGTGAGAAATGCTATCTGCATACCACTTGTTTGCGTTTTTTAGGCATGCACCCGTATCCAACGTTGGTGAGAAATATTGCCCAGGGTTTTTACAGTGCACTTGAATGAGGCTGAAATTTGGCACGTCTTAACACGATTAAAACTAAAGCTTTCCCCTAATATTCAATTTTAAGATGGCTGCATTCTCCTCGAAGTACCTGTTAATGTGAACACTATTGGTCCATATCCAATATTGGCATAGGACCACTTTAAATGCCTATTTCAAATGATATCAAACTGATACGTAGTCTCTTGGGAAGTCGACATGGTTCCCACCCAATTTTATAATAGAAACAACGAATTTTAACAAATAATTCACGGGAAAAAATGGCCTTTTGTCCAGGATCTGTTTGTTTACAACTGACACTTGACAATGGTTGAGATGAATCGGTAAACTGAAGTTAATAATATATGTTCTTTTGTACTTCTGTTGAAATGGAGGATACGGTTACGGCGCTTTTCTGCACTCATCTGAAGACTGATGATATCGCTGGTTTGTGTGTCGTGAGATATGACCGATTGGTGCTTTGTTTCATACCATGTGAGAAGGGACTTGGGAATTTTCTGTGTAGCACATATTTTTTTGCTTTTGTTCCAAAAAATTGACATGCGTGTAAAGACACTCATTATTACTAAAGTGCAGTGGGAAATCAATCAAACGTACTTTGTTGTTACGGTCACTTGAACTTAATGCTGTACGTGTGCCAGCCTAGATGCACCGAGCACTACAGTGAAAAAAGTATCGGTATTTGGTTGACCTGTCTCAGACAGTTTGGCGCTGCTTAGGTGCAGTCGGATCGATTTTCACAACATTGGTGCCAAAATGACTGCAAGGAGTTACTCTCAAACGTCCTAAAGGTCCAGCCTTAGAATAAATGCACTGCAAAGATATGCCTTCGGCTCCCTTATGGTTGACGCTTATAGTAACAAAAGCATTTATTTGTAGCAGTAAGAGAGCAGTAAATTTTTGCCATGCCATGCACTGCCATGCTTTATAAGATTACCCATGGACTAGACGAAGTCCAACATGACCTCAAAAACCAATCCAGAACTCATTGTAGATCTCACCAGTTCACCTACCACCGACCAAATGCAAAAACAAATTCTACAGTATCAGCTCCTACCCATCCACCATATCACACTGGAAGTATTTACGTTAAGAAAATCCTTTCCTAAAATAAAATTTAACTTCACACTGATCCAATTTATTTCCTACATTACACCTTACACTCAGTTTCCTTTAGTTTCGGTTTACAATGCAATTGGTGAATTTCCTTCGGTATATATTTTCTTGCTTCTTGATTTACCCGTTCAATAATGAAGACCCCCACAACATGTGGGCCCAATTTCATGGCACTGCTTGCCGCAGAATCACTGCTTACAAGAAAACTGGCGCCTGATTAAACAATGTGATATGCGAAGTGAAATGAACTCTTACACAATGGTCAGCCGACCATCGTTAACAAAGAGAACAATATTTCTGTTTTATCGAAAACTACAGCATTCTTGGCGGAGAAAAATTACAGACTGATTGAGGCTGTTATGTAATTTTTTCAAGTAAGATATTTCAGGATTATACAGTAGTCCGATTTGGGGGATTCTACCAATGGTGGGCACTACCTTTTACGTTTTCTCTTAATTTACTCCAGCTGATTGCCAAAAAAAAAAGATAACGTAAATTGAGTTAAAAGATGATCGAATACATTCAGATTTCTTCTGTAAACTGGCGGATAAGGTAATGTCGAGTATCGGATAAATTGTTACACAAAACCTCCACCGACGTAATATTTATTTTAATATAAATATCCAATGTCGCTGAATGATTCACCTTAACTTCAATTCTCTTAGCACCTCATTCCTCGTCTTAGGTCAAAGAAATACTGGTCAGTTCTTTTCTTCAAATAATTTGTTAGGCTTACAGAATAAACCGAATTTTAATAGAAAAGGACCAATCTTTAAATATCTATGTCACTTAGATAAAGATGAATTGATGGAAGCAGGGAAACTGCTCTTATACACCAAGTTAACATTTCTACGGATCTGTACAACGCAACATTTGCGTATTGTCATACGGAATTTGATTTACAACAATCTAATGAATATGCAAATTTGCTTTCACAAAGAGGTAATTTTACACGTGGTATCCGTAAATGCCAGTGGAGTATAAAATTTTTGCAACTCACAGCAATTATTCATAAAACATGGAACCAGATTAAAACGTGAATTTATCTTAACTCCAAATCAAAACCAAACACAACGAAACGAATGTGTTCTTATTTCTTGGAATGTACACAACTGAACACTGAAGAACTGAATTAATTTAATAAGCGTAAATAAGTAAAAAAAATAAGCGTAAAAGGTGCCGCCTAGAAGCATCTTATACAGAGAACGGCCTTCTTTGCATTATAATGTCTAGGGTGGCTTATGATGAAAATTTCAACAATCCGCAAACACGTGAAAGGGGAGGTTTGCCTAGGATGAAAGGGTTAATACCTGGTGCATGCTCAGTATGCCTGTGAATCTACATGGCTGCAGAAATACGCATGACGCATAGTACACGTACGCTCGCGTAGAAAAAAAATACCTGACTGGCACACCTTGTAACTTGGGCAGATCTAGTCAGGTTTCAGTTTCGGTGGAAGTCAAAGTGTCTGTGCGGTTTAGAGGGTTGATACATGTACAAATACTTGTTTAATGGGTTTGTATTACTTTTTGTCTGTCATGTATAGTAAAACAGTAATGTCTTCTAATCGTCTCGCTCAATCTTGGGTATTTGTAGTTGTGAAGTCAAATTCCCATGACCAGTATGATTTATACGCTCCTTCGTTGCAGACATCTTTATGAAAAGAGATGGACGTCGAGCCAAAGGAATATACAACTAGACTAAATGACAGTGCAGTGAGAGAAATAGGACTTTCAGTCAAACAACCTGTTTTATTCAGTTGTTGCAGTTTTTTAAACGAGTATGACAGTTTGATAAATTTGTAATACAAGCTTAAAGCAATGAAGTCAGATAATAAATGTTTCATGCATGTATGATTAATCTATGCTCTTTCAAAACCTTGAATTGGCACAGCTTAAGAATGATGTTATCGTAACAATCAGAAACTTTAAACATTAACTTTATTTGTCCTATAATTCCACAACTTCATTGCCTAGCTTTAGACCTCTTGCAGTGGTTAGGTTAGTAGTTCATATCGTGTTTCTTAATCAGTCTGTAACAGCTGCATTATACGAAAAGCAACAACTAGCAAACTACAGTGGGGGAGGCGTAGGGGGCACGTGCCCCCGGGTGTCCCTCCCCCGTTTAAAAATGTGAATAATAAATCATATTTATATGCATGTGCAGCTTATTTTCTTGAGGTACCCCCGGAAAAAAAGTGTGAACCCCGGGTGCGCCTTGTACATTTTAGCCCCAGTAACTCTACAGCAAACAAACCAAAAGAGCTATGTACGTTTGTCAGTAATTGAGGAATATTGGAAATTGTTTTAATAATAACATGTTATTCTCCCTCAATGTCTTTTTCCACGATAGCAAACCCCCAAATGACAACTTCAGTTATTTCTCAGTGAGTTGTGCACGGGCAGGCAGGCACAATATTTTGCAAAATATATATATATAATTAAAAAGGGAAGATCCTACATCTTTCAGTACTCAGTATCTGTTTTTGCATGTGGAATTTCTCTACGGGGATATTTCATGCATAGCTGGAGAAAGGAAAAACTACGCTAAGGCCAGTATTTGCTCGAGATAAGATTATTTTCCTCGACTAAGGATTTGCTTCCACACGCTGCAAAAGCTTTTCTGAGAATTTGAAATCTAACATCTGTGAACACTTGGTGTGAAATAGTTTTTAAATGTTACGTTGACAGCAAATGAGGAAAATGAAGAGAAATGAAAACACAATCAGAAAATAGGGGAGGTGCATGTTCTTTAGAGGTTAGTATACCTCCTACAACCCCCAAAAAGTGTTTTGAATGTTACATTTTATTACTAAATTACAAAAGTGAAAAAAATGGCCAAGAATTTTGAAGCTAATTAGTTACCCCCTTAATTTTCATCTCAGTACGTTTCAGCGAGTAGTAATACCCTTTCCAGTGATGCCAAACTACACCCCTAGCGAAGACATCCGTCTGCCCGCCAAGGTACAGGCCATTCAGATTGGAGTAGTGACAGCTCCTATACCACCAGGCGCCGGAGTAAACCACACCACAGTTAAAACTGTCCTCGTCATTGTCGTTGTTTTTGGTGGAAAAGGAAGAATTACTATGATAAGACAGTGAATCACCTGGAAAAAAAATTCAGAATGATAATCTGCGTTGGTAAATATAAACAAAAAAGACATTGGGCCTAACACTCATGTCCAAAATACAAAAGGTTAGTTTTACTGAACATTTCAAACCCACTGAAGGTTACAAAACGAGTTCATTTCCTTGAACAGTACAGATCGCACAGTTCACTGCCACATTTGGAAACCATTTTACACAAAGTAAATTGACTGCTACAGTTTTCACTGTCGATCTATAATCCTAGCACCATATTTTGTTAGAAATCATAGTAATAATTTACTAGCCGTTCCCGAAAAGCCTTCCGCCGTCAACTGGTAGTTGTCACTCCCATCAGCAACACTAAACATGTCATACTCGGCATACGCAGTGTTGTTTTCGAAGTCCTCGAAATCGACGCGCAGTCGGCACGCGCCCTGAGCGGTGAGTCGATGCAGGTTGTCATTGCCGAGCCAGAACTCGCCGTTCAGATCACCGAACCCCTGGCGGTAGCTCACCCAGTCACGGTAGAAGTCAACAGAGCCGTCTTGACGTCTTTGAAACACCTACAAACAAAGAAGCCATGCTTTTGGTGCCTTTTATCAGTTGAGTAATTTGTAATGAAATGTAACACGCGAAACGGAAATACGCGAAACTGTTATTTTTGACTAAATATCGGTACTCCGGAATATCTGAAAGGTGGGCGGTGACCACAACCAAACTACGGTTTTGGTTGTCCGTCAAACACTTGATGTTTCGTAGCCTTTAATCTGATTTTGCCTCTCTTCTCTCTTCCCCTCCCCTTCTCTCTCTGCGAACAAAATCTGACTGTACAAGTTTGATCCCGTTGTAATTCTTCAATCTGCAAATGCCGGGCTGTGCTGAACTTGACTACAGTAGAAGGAGTGGTGGCTGACATTATAATACCATGACATTGCTCCTCGATGTCGATATAAACTTTGCTCTTCAACAAAAATTTATTTGATCGATCCAGGGTGTATTGTAAAGCCTATCATCATATTTTACTCAAACTCATTCATGTAAAAAAGAAGGGAAAAGAACACTAAATAGATAAGAGGGAGTCAAACGGGAGCAGCGAGGGAGGGATGTCTAGTTCCTGATCATCGCACCAGATATTGTTGACTTACTGTCCACCCACCACCGTCAGTCTCCATATCGCAGTACACATCGAATGGACCGCTATCATCCACAGGTTGAACGGTGTACACACCACTGCTGGTCACACCGTTTGCCAAGGCTTGCGAGCAGTCATTGGGGAGCGTCGTAGGGATAGCTTGAGGTGTAGGGTGGGTAACAAGAGGTGCACGAGGGGTGGGAGCATGCGTAGTTGGGTTATCTGAATATGGAAGAGCAGAGGGCGTAGGTATAATTGAATTATAAAATAGCGTACCATTACAAGAACTGTCCACATTATTAACAAATTGGAAGACTTAAACTCTCAATGAGCTGAATTATTATGGGTCATCTCACAGCCGGGAGGCGGATGCCTTAACAACCACACCAGGCAAGAAACATGGCCTTCCCAGATCCGATACTTTCAACATAAGCATACGTTTTACAACACTTTTTATTAGTGTGAATATGGAGTGATATCCAATACCTAGATTATAGCTTTTGGAATCGTGAAACCCTTCATTTGAAATTCTGCAGATTTTTAAATCCATTCTGGAGACAAAATACGGATGTTCCTATTGTTCAGGACAAAGTTCAAAAAGATCTACAAGTTATATTAAATAATATTTAAAAACTTGAATCGATAATCTACCTGTTGCATTTTTAAGGAGCTCAGTGAGCCAGATGACTGATTCCGTTATCTTGACCAGCTGCAATTTGACGTCATTCAGCTCCGCAGACACGCCATCTACCTTGTTAGCGACGGTTGTTTCTAGCTTAGCCAGCCGATGAGTCGTGTCGGCAACACTTTCTCGGATCGCAGTGCAGTTACAACCGCTCCCGGAGCACGAGGGACCATCGAGTGGGTTTATGATTATATGCTGCTCGTAGACAGGTGGTGCTCCACTCGAAATAATGGAGTGTGCATTAACCATCCCCTTGGTGAAAATGCTGAACACAACCAATGCAGCGACTGCAAACTGCTGAATCAACTTCATGTTGAAAGATGACTTTACAGTATATCAGGGAAGAGTGGTTGCCACCTCTAATGACTATCAATTTATAATGACAAAGGCTGGTACTCGTCTTTAACCTATTTAACTAAAAAGATTCACATATACTGGTGGCCGATTGAAGTAACCTTCAACAATGAACTTCCGTTTCCAGGCCAGCCCCTGTGTAGACTTGGCGACAAGGATGCTTAGGATGTTTTTAGTTTCACGTCTAGCCATCAAACATTCCCCCAGTGCAACTTTTATTAAAGGAACTGGTATGTACTTAGCTCGTATTCAACTTTCAAGACTTCGTATTACCATTCGCCTGTGGCTAAGGCATTAGTCGGGTCCATTCTCCAGATCCGATATGTATTCCCTTATTAAAGCCTGGGGACGCTAATTGCGGTAAGTGGCTTCGTGTGGAGAGGAGGTGATTGATAACCCAGTTTCTAGCTACAAAACATGTTTTCAATGTTGTATGCAACCTATCGAATTAATCTACCTTTAGTGACATTTGTTCTTATTCTTTCGAAGGTTTCATCACAACACAAGAAAGTTTTGCGGAACTGTCAACTGATCGATCGATATGGATGGCGCAAGGTCCCTCAACTGAATATAGAAATTGTTTCAAGTTTGAGCTGAATGCTTAAATAACCTTTTTGTTAGCAGACCACAAATCAATCGGTAATGTCATCCCATTTCCTATACTTACTTCCTGCTAAAAAGGAAACGTAACCATTATCATTCAATAGACCCTTCCACCGTGGTTTTCCCTCACCGTGGTTTTTAAGAGACCGTCCTTAGATAGTTGATTTTAAGAAAGCGGATAACATTGATACATGAAGAAAACTCGTCAGAGCCAAACTGGAGTATACAGAGAGCTAATCAATAAGACATTTGCTGGTTAAATTTAAAAAAAAATTCTGGTGCACTGAGTTATCTGACTGCACATCCACATAACGATTTGAATTCCCCAGTCTAAAGACACTGTTGCTATACCTCGTGATTCGGGGCAAGCTTTTGCATAGTGACCACCATCTCTGGAATGGACTGGTTCCTTCGTGCCGTTCTTATCCATTGAGAACAGTGCATTGTTGCAAGGCGTCTCTTATGTAACTGTTAGAGCAAAAGCTTGCCCCGAATCGCGAGGTACTAGGTACAGCAACGGTGGTTTTAGTAAGGAACATTCAGGTTGTTACGTTCGCGTGAATTTAAAGAACTCATCAGCGTACCAAATTTGGGTCAAAGTTAACTCGCAAAAGGCTTACTCCTTAAAACTGAGAACTCTGACAAAAAGCTTGATAAATAATGTTCCTATCTTATTTTTTGGTTGTTAGGTCTCGTGTGAATAAAGCAGTAAGACCAAAATACAGTGGTAAAGACACATAGCTTTAATTGGGAGTAGGCGGCTCCACTTGGGGAGGAAAGTGACCCACAGTCGCCAGAAATGCAAAACTATACAAGATGTCTACGGTGACAAGAATTAAGGGTCAGAAAAGGACACCATGCTCTTCAATGCCCCATCTGGCAATATCTTCTGATCGTTATGTTGCAATTGAGATCCAGGATTTCCTGTAATATAAGTGATTATCGTGTCCTCATTTGCACGCTGCCTTAGCAGTGTTGTACGGTTTATGTGCCGGGTGGAAACTTTGTGCATGCCCACAACACCAACATCATCATTATGTTTTAATAGATATTCTATTTAAGTATTTTATTAAGAAATGGTTCATAATGAGTGCAGCGTACTTTTAATGATCACGAACCATTATCGTTTTCTTTAATTCCACCTATATGAACGGAGGCCAAGGTAAACCTCTAGAATGGCAATGCCAGCCGCATGTAATTAGGAGAATACTTGCACACCTCACGAAGCGACAAAACCCCATTAAAAAGGCTTCATGTACAGTATATTCTGGATTCAGTGGGCCCCACGCCAACGTATTCTTAATTATGAATGCTCAGCCTATTTCCTGTAAACGGTGAGGAAATCAATTCACAAGCTTCACAATGTAACTTTCTGTATTACTGAAGACGGACAAAAATAATGCTCTCCAATGTTCTGTTTTGAAACCTCGGTAAGTTAATTCGCTAAAACGATTAGACGTCCCATTACAGACCTTTTTCATAACTAAAGGTAAAGAATACCACCACATGTGGACCGCCTTTGCCCACGGTGATCTCATAATATTCCTACGGACAGCTTCAACCACGTGCAACCGGTTGTACGAACACTGCATGCTTGACTAGTTTATCTTGAATTGGTAGATTACCATCACAACACATCTTAGGTCTAGCGCGATCGTGACATCCCAGGAAAAAAGTCTACAGAGAGCGTGAGGAAAGGTCCCT
>NW_019091582.1:162677-189349 GCF_001949145.1 Acanthaster planci | reverse complement strand
CAGCACACGAGGCAAACCAGTCGGTCCTTCCTGGACTCCCGTGAAGAAGGCGCAGAGACCCGTGGGATGACGCAGATATACAGAATTTGAGTGTCAAATTCAAACCAATGTGCAGTTAGATCAGCTTGAAGATTTCTAAACCATATGTTCATTTTTGTTTAGCAAATCTTATCTGTGGAGTATTATTTTCATTCTAAATTTGTTTGAACAGGAGCTTTACAATAATTTTATAGAATGCATTTCCCAAACCGAGCATGACTATTTATTTTACCATTCCATAAACTTCGGAAAAACACAACTGACTAATGTTAAATAGACCTTGCCCAGAGCATGGACACAGTTATATCGCTTTATACACGACAGGTGTTTAAATATTTGGAACATAATATTACTATTTGCTGGTTTCAAATTTTGCTTGAAAATTTTCTCAAGTTTTGGTTTACCACCTTTGCCAACCTTGTTCAAATAACTTTGTTTTGAATAAATATTGGGGAAACTCCTCTAACCAATTTGTGTGATTTTTTTTTAGTTTTTGGTGCTACTGACTATTTGCACAAGTTAAAAATACTGGGCGAATAATGGCCTATTCTCCATTTAATCAAAGTTAATGATGAGCCCCGTACAGCTGCTCATAACTTACCGTCCATCCACCTCCATCTGTCTCCATATCACAGTACACACTGAACGGCCCTTCAGCATCGACTGGTTGAATTGTGTACACACCACTGGTAGTCACACCGTTAGCGAATGCTTCAGAACAGTCCTTGGGAGTCCGAGGAGGGGTAACTGAAAATCACAAAAAGCAAACCATTGCAATGTTTTATTAACATCATTAATTAATGAACTGAAATATTTCCTGAAAGCTCACATCTGTGGGGTTTTACCCAGGAACTGCACCACTGACGTTCAATTTTCACATGAATTCTGAAAAAAAATTAGTCAAAATTTAGTTTGCCGACTCTTGCGAAAAATATTTGCTGGCAATACGATTCCGTAAAATTTACTTCAAATGAATTTTAAAAACATGAAGACTCAAGATGGTTTGATAAGTTTATACATTAGTAATTGAACCACAAGATCACCTGTTGCATTTTTCAGGAGCTCAGTAAGCTCACTGACGGATTCCTTTATCTGGTCTAGCTGTAGTTTGACGTCAGTCAACTCTGCAGACACGCCGTCTACT
Source organism: Acanthaster planci (assembly GCF_001949145.1). Next base: position 188,166 of record NW_019091582.1, on the reverse strand, counting down.
TTGCTAGCGATGTTTGTTTCTAGCTCAGCCAGCTGGCAAGTCGTATTCTGTATTACATCAGAAACAATTTCTTGGATCGTGGAGCAGTTACAGTTGGTCCCGGAGTACGTTTCATCTTCCAGCGGGTTAATGATAATTTGCTGCTGGTAGACGGGTTCAGCCCCAATCCTACCGACGGGTCGAGCCCTCACCGTGTTGGTGGTGAAAACCCAGAATATCATGAATGCAACGACGAGAGTCTGCTGAAACGACGTCATGACTTCACAATATCTCATTGGCGAATGGTTGTGAGCCTATAGATGTCCACAAAATACTATTGAAGACGTCTATACCTGCCCCATAACTATCGTAAGCAGTAAGTTGCGTTTCACTCTGAATAGATTCACGTGAGTGACGTAACCTGTGTCGACAAATCACAATCTGGTGACCCTACATGATACAATGGGTGCCAATCTGTCACCTCGAAGAAATCATCAATAAACAACAGGGAAGTTGCATCCGACTCCAGCACCCGTAAACGTTCAGGAAACCTGTTTAGGCGAACACCAGTTATATCTGACTTCCATCATACTGAGAATAAAAGCTATGTAAATCCCGGCTGCATTAAAAATCAGCATTCTTGTAACCTTCGTATGGTTGCCACCTCCTCATTGTATGACTTGGTTTATGGGCAGAGTATACTCACTGTATGGAATCACCGTTTAATAATTTTAATAAATGACATTGAAATTAAAAGAAAAAGTTTCCGTATGAAACATAAAATACATTTAGATATTTCTTTGCTGATATTTCCTTCTTCATATGTCTTGAAATGGGCCCCTTGTAGTCAACATAGCTGTGCGGAGAGTTGAAGCAAATGATCGTGATTTGTCGTTTAATGAACAGTTTTATTTCTATTAAGACAAGGACCTTTCCTCACGCTCTTTGTAGACTTTTTTTCCTGGGATGTCACGATCGCGCTAGACCTAAGATGTGTTGTGATGGTAATCTACCAATTCAAGATAAACTAGTCAAGCATGCAGTGTTCGTACAACCGGTTGCACGTGGCTGAAGCTGTCTGTTGGAATATTATGAGATCACCGTTGGCAAAGGCGGTCCACATGTGGTGGTATTCTTTACATTTAGTTATGAAAAAGGTCTGTAATGGGACGTCTAATCGTTTTAGCGGATTAACTTACCGAGGTTTCAAAACAGAACATTGGAGGGCATTATTTTTGTCCGTCTTCAGTAATACAGAAAGTTACATTGTCGAGCTTGTGAATTGATTTCGACACCGTTTACTGCAAATAGCATTGGTAATTAAGGACACATGGCGTGGGGTCCACTGAATCCAGAATATACTGTATACCAAGCTTTTTCAACGGGGTTTTGTCTCTTCGTAAGGTGTGCTAGTATTCTCTCAATAACATGCGGCTGGCATTGCCATTCTAGAGGTTTACTTTGGCCTCCGTTCATATAGGTGGAATTAAAGAAAACGATAATGGTTCGTGATCATTCCTATTTCTCAACAAAGTAGGCTGCACTCATTATGAACCATTTCTTAAAACCTATTTTGGCAGTGATCAGTAAACGATTACTTAAATAGAAGATCTATCAAAACATAATGATGATGTTGGAAGAGTGTTGTGGGCATGCACAAAGTTTCCACCCGGCACATAAACCGTACAACACAGCTAAGGTCGCGTGCAAATGAGGACACAATAATCACTTATATTACGGGAAATCCTGCATCTCTATTGCAACATAACGATCAGAAGATATTGCCAGATGGGACATTGAAGAGCACTGTGTCCTTTTCTGACCCTTCTTGTCACTGTAGACATCTTGTATAGTTGTGCATTTCTGGCGACTGTGGGTCACTTTCCTCCCCAAGTGGAGCCGCCTACTCCCGATTAAAGCTATGTGTCTTTACCACTGCATTGTGGTCTTTATTCACATGGGACTTGACGGCTACTGTTCTTTTCCTCTAGCCGATTAATCAATAGTTGTACATGTGAGTAAAATTTGTTCGATCAGCTTCAGAAAGAGAATCGGAGTCAGAAATAAAAGTCTGTAGGCTTTTTACCTTAACCAAATGTATTAATGGGCTCTTCATTAGTTGAAAGTCGTTTTTGAGCGTGAGTTATTTTCTCGCCAGAGCTTTAGAGCAATGATAAATAAGTCAACTTAAATAATTACATCAAACAAAGGCCTAACTGTTATGTGAAATATAATTGAAGACTATATGCTCCAACGCACTGTATATCTAGTGACACATGCATGCGAGTTCAAGGTTTTCTTCTCAAGCTGAACAAGGGTTTTACCGCAGCCACAGGTTTTTCTCTTCAAGCAAAACCTAATTAGAATGTGCAACATTAACGTTAAATTTATTAATGCTGACTGCAAATTTGCATTAGTGTGCCATCATTGTTGCAATACTAATTAATTGCAAGAGTTTGTATTTCTTCAATACTAAACTATAAACTAAAGCAAACCCAATATGAAAACCTTGAAATGCTCAAGAGCTAATGATTTTTCATGAATTTCTTGCCAAACTTTCTCCAGTTCACCACAAACAGACACATGACCACGCTTCCGCATCTGCCTGTAAGTGATCTTCTGCAGTCTCCTAGTTTTGGCGACCCCAGCAAAGACTCAATGCGTATAGACGCAGTGGTAGTTCACGTTCGGCGTGGTACCATGGGATTATATGTTTACGGCACGAACATCATGATTCACATAACAGGAAATGCATTGCCAGAGTAGATTACAAAAACGTGATCTTTCTTGAGCGCTTTCCAGACGTTATAATGTGGTAGGTTATTCAACATAAATTCTGAAACTCGTCGTCTGGGTTTCTGAATGGATTGTTTGTGGATTGCATTCCAGATATCGCTGATGTGGCCGCCACAATGCTTAATCGCAGTTTTACGTAGTCTTCAAAATCTTGAAAATCACTTGTTTTGCACTCGGCAAACTAAAGTCAAAACACAGAAGTTGATGTGGTACAAAATAGGCCTAAGGTACATAAATGCCGAAAGGGAAAAGCTTGTGCTTTACGTTACGAGAGAACAGGGTTGGTTGCATTAGCCGTGACTTGCGATTGCAGATTAAGTAGCCACAACATTACTGAGAGTGCAGCTGATATGAAACATCCAATAAGGACAGGCACACTTAAGAATGACGAATTGGAGATTTAAGCAGAGACAGAGTAAACATTTATATGAGTACATTCCCCTGACCTATGGAGTGCATTCAATGGAGTATCCATCGTTGGGGAATGAGAAAAGTCAAATGCATAGTCGTTTTATAGAAAATGTCATTCCAAGGCCTGGCTTCGCCCCTGATAGCGATACACTTGATGTCCTCAGCAAAAGTCAATTAATAAACTTGGACCAATAAACTTAAAGTTAAGGTTTGGATCCAGGGTACAAAAAAGGTAATGGTGTTTTGTCGTGTTTACTGGCATAATCAAGGAGGAAATGGTCTGTACATTGCTAGCAGCAGGTTATTAAAGATATTACTTGTGCGACGTTTGCGAATAACAGTCAGTAATGGCCAATGACCATAGAAAAGGTGCCGATTTTTTCTAAGATTACAAATCTGATAGTGCCATTGGCTGCTTCCATGTAACAAACTGTGTGTGAAATTTAAATGGACACGTACCATTCGCCCTCCGATTTACGGAATTTAAACGTGTAAGTGCAAAGGAACTGCGGGACACTGTTATCGAGGTTCACAGAAGAATTAAACAAAACAAAACAAACAAACAAACAAACAAACAAGAGGAGGAAGCAGATACAACCCTCTGGCGGGTTTGCTGTTGAAAATACACATGTAACATTTAGTGTAACTTAGAAAAGGTTATTTTCCTCGAGCAGGATCCAATGAGTGCAAATATAGAATGATGTTGTTGCATTAAGAAGAGTCGGGTTGACGTGGTGGTTCTTTCCTCGCATTTCACCTCTGCAGCCCGGGTTCGAATCCTGGCTCGGTCTACATGAGAATTGGGTTTTCAGCCCCTACCTGATTCCGTGGGTTTTACCCAGAATATTCCTCTGGGGGTTTTCCTCCCACCTTAAAATCTGTAACTGCTTCTCATTGTCTCCTCTTTACAGGTTTCTTGCTAGCTGGAGTGCCCAGTGCGCCTTTGTGGAACCTTTGGCGTCGTTACCAGAATTAATTAATTAATAATAAATAATAACACTGATTGACATCGACACTAAAACAAAATGAAAAAGTACCATCGTCAAAGAGACTGGGGTTGAGTAGAGCGATGATTAGTAATACAGAGATCATTAACCCCCCCCCTTCAAAAAAATAGTCTGGCCATCTAACACCTCCCCGAGACGTCTGCTGTCGCATAACGTCGCATGATTGTAACTCCAAACAAAAAATGTGATGGCGCTGCGTGTAAACCCCAGCGAAGCACAATGTAATCTCACATTTAGCATTAATTTCTGAATGCAATCTGTGACACATACGTCTTGAAAAAAAAGAATAATTATGCATACGAAATTTCAAAAACTACAGCTTAAACTCATTTTGTTTAAAATGCATTAAAAATATTTTTCTTAAAGAAAGTTGACTTTGTACGTTTTACAAACTAAGTTTTCTTTCGGGTGGTCTTGATGCAGTTTTGAGCGTTTTTTTTTTTTCGTAAATGGCTAATAATAATTTGTTAAGAATACTGTGGTTCAACACGTTGACAGTCAGCCTTTGCTTTCTTTATACTCACGAATACTTACCATAAAAGGGAAAAACACTTAGTGATATCCACTCCTTATATATGTGCTTTAAAAAATCAGATTCGGACTCGGATTTTTGAAATCCGACATGGACTCAGCTTTTTCGAAAAAGTGCTTTAGAAGTGGAGGGGGTGTAAATACTGGTTGCCCCATTCATGTATCGTTTGATTTGGACAAAGTCAATTACTGTAACTGAATAAAAAGGCTCCAAGTGAAATCATGTTTGAAATCAACACCTTAAATTGAACAAGGTGGGTAGATTACTTGTCACGTACCTTTTGAAAATTCAAGGACAGCTGCATTTCTCACAAACCACAAGCACCTGGCATGCTTCCGCGTTTGCTTATATCTGCCCACTTTTTCTGGTGATGCTATCGGAGAGCTTGCAATATCAGACACAACAGGAGTTCCACGTGTGCACTTAGATCAGGAAGAAAGTGGTTACACTTTACAGGAATATATACCCTACACACCATCTGATGATAAAAGAAACAAGGCATCAGATTTTCTGTACATATAGAGCTGGAGGAAACAGCTTCTCATTACAGGAACATGCAGAGAGGTACGTACGTGTGATCTTTTGGGGAGTGCTTTACGTTACATTCACCACAAGTGTAAACAACGAATGCATCAAGGTAGTCATCCCAGTTTTTGATTGGATGGTTTGCTCACATTGTGAGTATGAGCGGCACAACGTTTAAGAGCAATTTCCCTATCTCTTCAGGCCAAGAAAATAATGAATTAGGGAAGGGTCCATGACAAATCGCTTTTACTATAACGAGCACGAAAGGAGACAGGCTTAGATATGACAATCTCGTACGCACAGGAAAAATTACGATTGAAAAGTCTTTATACAGAGAACTATAAAAAGAATCCGGCTTAAATTAGAAACTAATAGCAAAAACGATTCAGTGGGATTTTCTGAAGACAAGAATTAACAAGGTCAGAAAACCTGTGAGAAAATGATCAAAATCGCACCCCCTTACGTTTTTAATGGCCCACTCACATTTCTTGATGCCAAGGCATTTATGCACAAGCGTGCATAATTATGAATTTATCAGTAAAAAAGCCTATCCAACAATGACTTTACTAAGTGTTGTTGCATTCTGGTTATAGACAGCGCTGCAACGCTCTCTATAACCAGCGCGCTGGAGCAAATCCTTGTTGAGGACTTGTGCATCCTCACAACCTTTACCGAGAAAATTCCCCAGAGCGACCCGAGCATCCCCCTATGTAAATTCATTGTGAGCATCTGCCTGCGTATGGTGTATTTCCATGATGCAGAATATGTCGCTTGGGTTGGGTTGTTGGGCTTTCGGTCAGTCGCGCAGCCGAATTGACGGTGGGGATATGTAGGCAGGCATCTCCTTCCAAATACATCTAGTCAAATATACGTGTGAATAATGGTATCACCAGCTTCGAAAATTAACCCTTCCCCAACCCAGCCCTTGCTTTCCGATGTATTTTTCTGGGACCAAAACAACTTATGACACCATTTGAGGAAACAAAAACTTGAAACAGAATAGATATTTCGGGGCCCCCAATAAAGTGCTTTGATAATCAACTGGGACGCTTTAATCTCTTTCCCCATTACATTTTCATTGCTGTTTTTTTAAACTAAGGGAGGGGGTTGGCTTGAGAAAAAGGAAACGTTTATGAGAAAAAAGTGATAAATATATAGCTATGTGTAATACGGCGATTCGCAACAGTGCGCCTCCAAGAGTTTGCAACGCGTTAACCAATCACAGTGCAACAAATCTGTCGACTCAATGCGCGTTTGAAAAGGGTCGATAGGTTTCCCGTGACCTGGGCTGATGTTTTTGAATAATGTAGCTGTTTCTGAATAATGCTTAATTTAAAGTCACAGCCACAATTTTCCGTCCATTTTCCATCTTCAACTAAGCTGTGCTTGGTTAAATGAATAAAGCTTGTAAAACTTCTGAATCGGGGCTTTGGGTGATTTTCAGCACTGGATACATTCTAATTACCCTCTCAAAACTATTGAACCCGACTTGCTTCGTGTGCAGTTTGTTACTAGAGCATTTAGGCGCACCGCAGGAATGCATGCTGCCCAAAATTAACAGCGCCCTCACATAACCATTGGTCGAGTTCGGGCGGCCTGTTCTTGACACAGGTTTCGTGTTCAAGCTTGAACGGCGGGAACGCAACCCAAGAACACTGTTCTCGGAACAGGATCACACATAACCTCCTCGTCAGGATTCTACTCGAACACACGGAAGAACTCGTGAGATTTATTTTTGACCAGCCGAAAAAAGTATCGATATGGCCTACAAAGCCGAAGACAATGGAAAGTTTTGCAAAATTAACATTAATAATTTTCCATGACAGAAATGATTGTACGTTCTAGGCGTTCGAGAGGCAGACTCACGAACAAGTTGAGCTGTTCGTGAACAAACAAAAACAAGCCGCCCGAACTCCCCCCCCCCTCTGCCGTTGTGTTTAACTCCGATAATTGAAAGAATTGTCAAACAAAAGCATTATGAACATTGCACGGACTCTTGCGGCCAGACGACTATCCATGTTAACAAGAAGGTATAGGGACCTCAACAAACAAATAACAACAGAGGAATAAAAACACCTAGCTGCATTTTCTCTCGAGGCCTGGTTGAAAGCTTTTGAGCTCCCCAATATTCCATGTAGTAGCGATTCCCAAGGCGCCAGCACGTGGGCCGTGTTTCGTGGACCCCAAATAAATTCTGATGAATGCAGCATCGCTGGAGCGAAGTTTGCGACATAGAGCCTGAAAGTAAATGGTCACGAGGCGAGCTTCCGGAACCTTTGGGCTGACATTGGGCCATCCGATCACGTTTGGATAAACAATTCCTAACTGACAGCACCCCGTGAACACTCATGTTGGAATTTTACCTTTGTCTTCCTCGAGTCATATTTAGGAAAAGTCACCTGGAGATCGATGGGTTAAAAAAATAGCGGCCGTTTAGGTCCGGCGATATAGATCTTCATATTCATGCACGTTTGTTTTCACTCCGCGTTTTCTTGAGTACGAGATTGTACAACCTTGCAAAGATTTAGCCACCAAAAAAAAATCTGCAGTCGATGGGTTCCAGATTCCGTTGAGTTGATATCACGCAATTGTTGACAGCAAAGGCTAGATAAAATATTAGAAGCTTTTGTAGAAGTAGAATACTGCTTTATGTTTATTATTATCATTTTATATTCCCTTCTTACTGATATGTGATGCCTCTAGATTATTGTAAACGGGGTTTTATCAGCGACCCTCATCTGGCTGCCTACCGTGTATATTTTAATTAAATAAACCAGATTAAATAAATTACTTTATAAATTATAAACGTGTGTAAAATATTTTGCTATTTCGGCTTTTAAAGAGTGCAAATGTTTATCTGCGTACAATCCTGCAGGTCATTTTTTTGGCAGAATATTTCTCTTTTAGGTTAGGTAATTTTACAGTTTGTTTTAATTGATATACTAGCAGATATTTTTGAGTCCCTTTTTCGAGTTGGATTTTTAAAGAAGTAAATGAAGGAAAAATATTACAAATTCTAAAATCTTTGCACTTTATTTTTCATATTCAAGATTTCCGGAAGGGCGCCATCAGGGGTCAACTTTCAGGCTCTATTGTGTGTGTGTGTGGGGGGGCTTCATCAACACTCAACTGATGCATGCAATCACTGGCCATATGCTGTGAATATACTAAATTCGTACGTTTCCTGCGAAATCATTGACCTCGGTTTCGGCAGTGTACTTTTTTTAAGAGTAACAATCCATTGTCTTTGGTTTACATTCCGGAAAACTGATTTATTGTATACGAACGGGTAAACGATTCAAACAGGCACAGTTGAGGTGTGATCGAGTTGTGTGAATGTTTTCAGTCAACAGGGTAGAATTACTGCCTTATGCTTCTTCTAGGTGATTGATCTATCTGCCTTGAGTAGAAGCAACTTTTTATCGGTTGGAAAGAGCCATGCCGGTCACGAGTGTTTGTTTTGTTTGTTAGTGACGAGAACACAAGGCATGCATATCATAATTGTTCGTCAACCAGCGAAGTGAAGTTCCTACTAAAGGGGCAAGGAAACTGCGCCCTCTCTTGGCATAGCTCGGCCCCATTGACGGCAAATGCATAAGGATCAGTCACAGGAAGAGGAATTAGTCAGAGAACTGCTTTCTTTGCACTGTAACATGGAGGGTGCCATCGAATAGAATGCTTCAAAATTCCTCTGTGTACGTATCAGAGTTAAATTGCCGAGTATCGATAGGGGTGCATGCACCTGGTGTCAGTGATTCGCCTTGCTTGACAGAAAACGATATTGGCACACGTAATATGAATGCATAAAACAAATTACCTTCTCGACAAACTGTACCACATAATTATCGCTCCGGTATCGGCTGACGTTGAAGGGACTTCACAGTTCAGTGGATGACATTCATGAAGTGTTGCCCCCTTTTGTCAGATTGTACAGTCGTACCATTAAATTAATTCCAATTATTGTCTCAATTACTGTCATCAGACTTATGGTAAAAGGATTCGTTTTTCGAAATCAATTATTATCCTTTGCTGAAGAAATATTGACATTGTTGAACGGATCCCAGCTAAAATACAAACATAATTAACTTAATGAACGGCACAATGCACTGAAAATAGGATTATCTAGATAAAATCAGCTTGTTTATTTAGCTGCTACAGTTTTTGCAATATTAACTTTAAGCGAATTAATTTGTAAATGCTTTGTTTTTAAAAACAGATTTCTTGTTTTAAAAAGAACACACTTCATACAGCCTGGGGGTACTGTTATTATATTCAGAAACTAAATTTTAAATCTTATCTGTACTTGCAATATTATATTCTGCATAATTGTCTTGCTTAACTTCAGCTTGCCGTGCTTAATACTAGTAGTTCATGCTTAAATTAACCATTTAAAATCAGCCAAACAATGTGTGGGATTGTTCACTGCTGGACACTAAAACCGTAATCAGCGCGAAATACATAATAATCATGAAAGAAGTGGCAATGTACAAATCAAGCCAATTAAACTTACTCACTTTTTCAATAGCTGGGAAATGTTGGCCTCTGTGTAAACGCATTTTTATTCAATCTTAGATTGTTGTGAATATGTGACATACCGTTGCTTTGAAATTTTACTTTCCCACGATGTTCACTACAAAACGGTTAACTTTACTTTTGATCAGAAAATTCTGCAGTAATAATCATTATTTTTATTCTGAACTTTAAATGAATTTGAATCAGGAAATGGAAACTGTACATGTTTATATGATATATGTTTTTGTGTGCAACACTACCGCGAGGATTCATGCATGACCAGAAATCCGGAATGGCACACTGAAACCTGACTTCACCTCAGCGTTTATTTTTATTGGGTGAGGAATCTACGTTTGTACGCTGTAGAATTTCTCTTGCCATTTAAACTTCAAGGAATAGGCCTACTTCTCAGTAGTATTGACGGATACTACTGAACATTGACGTGCAGTGACCGTGTACATATCGTGTGCGATTTCACAAGATGAAAAATCAAATAGAAAATCGATAATTTCAGAATATTGAGGCAAAACGTTATTTTCTTGTTAATCGTAAACAAACTTTCTGTTTTCATGAACTGATAAACTGTTTTGACGAACTTCTCTTTTGTCCTGATTAAAAGTCACCTCATTGGCGGCGCAGAAATAGAGACTACAAGGTTGTCTGTACGAGTCAGTATGTGAGCTCATACATTCGAACGAATGGAAAAAAACACAAACGTTAACAAACGCGCCTATTCACTGTGAAATGACTTGGTGCTTTTTTCGTGGTCTCTCTTGGACGTGCAAATAATAAAGGTGAGGTATAAATAAAGCAAAACGTATCCCTGCACATGACCTAACTTAATGAGCAAGGAGACATCCGACTCGTACAAGTGACGTAACATTAGTCTAAACCAAACCCACCGCTCATTAAAGTTACAGGGCATTGTTGAACTAGAAGTTAACGGACAATTTGACGGTTCATCTAGTGAGATCTTATAATCAGAGGTCCATGATGAAGTCACACGAATCGAATTGAAATAAACATCCAGACCACGCAGCTGTTCACGCACATTGGAGAGACAGCGCCGTTCTCTGTTGCAATCCCGTCTTGTTTGATCACGTTTCACGCGCATTTGTGTGTCTGTCCTCCAGCAAATGACACCCCGGTAGGACCAGCGCATATGTACGCACTGCCTGCCTATAATCTTTTTATCCATGAGAGGGAATAGTGTAACACTTGTCTTGCGCAATTCTGTTTTTATAGAAAAAGAACAGTGACGTCCTCGTTAATTCATTGAATCTGTGCGAGCACACTAGTCAAAGTGTGATATTCCAAAGAGGATTAATACAGTTACCTCAGAACTACCGTTTTGCTTGATATAGGAGGCTTGACGCGGTCGAGATCATACTCAACATGTTACAAAGCGCTGGGGACTTTCTGTCCACAAAGAGAAAATGTTATTTTACAAAAGTCAGATCTACAAACTACACACTCTCCTTATGGGTACAAAAGGCGATGGAGCAATTGAAGAAATGGGAGTCAGGGAGATGTACACAAATGATCACACTGTCTCATAAATGTATGAAATAACTAAGTGACCACCAAGGGGTACAAATTGTAAAATGAAAGAAAATCAAACGATGGGAGTTGAAGTTGATAGCGTATTTCTGAAATGTATAACACGGACGAGGCAATCTACTTCCATTTCCCTTGCAAGTGCTTGATAAATGGAATCACGACATTTCGACAAAAGTAAAAAGGTGTAGTGAACAAATTGGCTCTCCCTAACCCTAACTTCACTAAGCTAATTAGTTGCTACCTTAATTTTTATCTCAGTACGTTTCAGCGAGTAGAAATTCCCTTTCCAGGTTACCCAAATCACACCCTTAGCGTACACATCCGTCTGCCCACTCAGGTACACGCCATTGAGATTTGAGTAGTGACACTCTACATACCACCAAGCACCGGAGTAAAGTAAAGCACACTCAGAACCAGCCACGTCGTTGTCGTGGTCTTTGGTGCTGAAGGGATAACTACTATGATATGACAAGGAATCACCTGCAATTAATCGGTAGGATAATAATAACATTGGCAAATTACAACAATGAAGACACGTTAGGCTGATAATCATAGTTATTACTGAGCATTTCCGAAACTCATATTTTCATGAAGAGTACATTGTGCAGTCACACGTGAATATAATTCTAAATGGAGTAGTCAGGTATGTTACAATATTACCATACTCAGATTCCGTAGTTGAAACCCATTTCCCGTGCACAGCAGTTCGTAAAACAAAACAGCACAACTTACCAGCCGTTCCGGAGTAGCCTTGCACCGTCAACTGGTAGTTGTCACTCCCATCAGCAACACTAAACATGTCATACTCGGCATACACAGTGTTGTTTTCGAAGTCCTCGAGATCGACACGTAGTCGGTACGCGCCCTGAGCGGTGAGTCGATGCAGGTTGTCATTGCCGAGCCAGAACTCGCCGTTCAGATCACCGAAGCCCCGGCGGTAGCTCTCCCAGTCACGATAGAAGTCAACAGAGCCGTCTTGACGGCGTTGGAACACCTGTAAAAAAAGTTAATGTTCTATATTACCCTCTCGCATTTCATCCTGCGGATCTGACGTCTCGTATTAATTGTAGTACACTGTACCAAAATTTGATTAAATATAAGGCTATGCAACACCGTGTGTGAGTAAATTACATCACAAAAGCATTTATGTATAATTATCTATACAAATGTACACTTTAGCAGCATCACTTCTCGTAAAAACTAGAAAATAATGATGCAACCTTTTAATGATCCAAAGATTTCATAGAAATAATGTATACCGGTGCTGATAATGTTCTTCGATTAATCTGGTCTGTATATATATCACATTTTATCCGAGCACAACCCTACCAGCAGATGACAGGGTGAGTAAATCGGAGATTGGGGAGCAGGCTTTCAGTTCCTTAAGCGCTAACTAATAACTACGCACAACATACCGTCCATCCACCACCGTCTGTCTCCATGTCACAGTACACTTTGAAAGGACCTTCGTGATCTGCAGGTTGGACCGTATACACACCACTGATTGTCACACCGTTTGCCAAGGCGTCGGAGCAGTCCTTGTGAGGCGTCAGAGGGGGCACTGAAGGCGTATGAGGGGGCACTGAAGGGGTAACAGGTACAGCTGCAATTAAAAAAAAACGAGCAACATGTTCATCGATTTGAAAAACATCGAAGAAGTTATATATCGTGCCTAAAAACTCACCTATGGTAGAGTTTTACTTAATATTCAGCTATCGAAATTCCATATGCGGAATATTACTACAAGGATCATAAAACCCTATAACGGTAGTTGAAATTCAACCCATTTGCTCCATGCTGGAGGAAAATAAATGACGCAAAAGGCAGCTCAGCGGATGTTCAGGTCTGACCTAGTAATTTTGAAAAGATCCTGCACAATTTATCCAATGAATTATTCCTCAATGAACTGCAAACCTACCTGTCGTGCTTCTCAGGAGCGCGGAGAGCTCAATGACTGTTTCAGTTATCTGGTCTAGCTGCAGTTTAAAGCCATTTAACTCCGCAGACAGACCGTCTACCTTGTTACCGACTTTTGCTTCTTGTTTGGCCAGCCAAAGGTTCGTGTCCTGTAGTTCGTCTGCAACAATTTCTCGGATCGCAGTGCAGTTACAACAACTCCCGGGGCACGAGGGACCATCGAGTGGGTTTATGACTATATGCTGCTCATAGACAGGTGGAACCCCCCTCGAAATAATGGGGTGTGCATTAATCGTGATCGTGGTGACGAGGCCGAACATGACAAATGCAAGGACAGGAAAATGCTGAACCGACTTCATGCTGAAAGATGACTTTACAATATCTGGGAGAAGATTGGTAGTCACTTCTTATGTTGACGAGTTTATAAAGACAAAGGTCGGTGCTCTTCCTTTATTAACCAATCCCGGTCACATACACTGGAGACCGATTGAAGTAGCCTTCAACAATGAACTTCCATTTCCAGGCCAGCCTCTTTGCATATTTGACGGCAACTCGGTAAACGCTTTGGATTTATCAAGACAACAAACGTGTGCCTGGGTGGTCTTCAAATTTCAAGATGGGGAGAATGGACGTGACAAATACCTAAGCCGCAAGCGAGGCTATTATCAGGATCCATTCCCTAGGGCCCAGTCTTAAACATTACAGCTAAGCATTATTTACCCTATTCCCATTCATAAATACCTTTTTTAGTCAGAAAGTCAAAGCATACTCAATAATTGCACATTTCAAACGATTCTCCAACCATTTTTATGGAGTACAGTATGCTCTTGGGAACGTCCTGAACAATGTCCTTATGTGGAGATTGGTAGGCGTGTGGTTCATGCTACTTGAGCTATGCACGTGTGCCTGGCTGGTTTTAAGCATGTGCTTAAGACCGGTTAATCACACATTTATTCCAATCCATAAATACCGTTTTAGCCTGAGAGTCAAAAGGAGTCAATATAGACAACACACCACCATCACACACTGGACTGGTTATGTTCTTCAACTAACAAGAGGGTTGTTAAAGGAAGAAATAGAAAACATTTAGTTCACGTGAAGCATTTTAAACTAACAAAAATATGTAACCAATTCGAAAAATCGTAAATTAATTGTGTCCCCAAAATGAATAAAATGATGCTGCGTTTCCCCACCCACAAAAATCCCCCTTTGGTCGTTCGCGTTCCCATAATGACGTCATCGCCAGAGTGCTGACATGTACAATGTGCATTGCGCACAACATGTGCAGCATCGCACGCTTCAATAGACCACATTGTGGTTGATGTAGCTTGGCCCACAGATAAACACTATGTTAGTTCAGGTAGAGCTTAAAAGACAAAGTCCTACCGTTTGCAAAACAGCTGGTAAGGGGTTTTTTGTGGGTGGGGAAATGCAGGATCTTTTTATTCATTTTGGGGTCACAATTAATGGGTAAATATGAAATTTAAGATGTTTTTGAAATGGTTACATATTTATTGTTATTTTGAAATATTTCACGTGGACTAATTGTTTTTAATTACTGTTAACCTAAAAGACCGGGTATGTAACAGGATGGCTAAACTGTTTAAGGTATTTATGAAACTTTTTCAAAGTCTGAGGATTTTAATCGCAGTAGATGACCTCGTCCTGAGAGTGAATGATCAATCCTCCAACTAGGGATTTTGACAAAAGTGATTAACAGTTAATTTTTTGCAGTCGATTGCAAAGTGGTAGGACGTAGAAATGTTGCTTTCCCGGTATTATAAGACTTAGTGGCCAGTCTTTGTGCTGCCTCCAGATCACTTGCGTTGTGTATACAGGCCACTCCCATTTTGCATGCAACTTGTATGGGTGGTCACAGTTAGCAGAAAATGACACCCATTTACTGGTTTCGATTCCCCTCAATTTTCTTGTGGTCCCTTAATTCTAAATAGCATTTTGTAAACTATTTAGTAACGTACGTCTATTATTATCTAGAGGTCTGATAGCTGCGTGGGATTTTTAACATTTTGTGATTTTTTCCTTTATCGCAAAGGCCCTTAAGCATGCTCGCCTTTAGTTATAAATGCCACTTGTAGGAAAACCACCACTGTGGCGTCAGAAGAGTAAACCCTATTTCTATGGATTTACTTCATAGTTTCCTTTTAAGAATTCATCGATCCGTTTGGATGAACAGCATTTGCCTGTTCTTCCAAAGAAACGGTCAACGTAGTTATGTACAGTCTTAATGCATTCCAGTTTGAATATGGAATTTTGGATGCAAGTGTACATACGACCGGGGGGCACGTCCCGTGTTTCTTAACTATGAGCTCAGGCGAGCACGCCTAAGGGCCCTTGTGAGAATCGAAATTACAGGCGTTGTGACGATATTGTGCTGCGGTTGTAACTCATCGTGAACGTGACTCTACAGCACGCCAAATGAAGTGCAAGCAGTTGTCAGTTTATATCACCTCAGTCATGTAACTGTTACTCAAACAAGTGGAAAGAACTCAACTTACTATTGGAACTAAAATAAGGTCTCAAGCCTAGGCATACAGTAATATACCAAATTTATGTCGCCAAAATAGTGTGGTTTCTTAAGTAAGAGTTTTGTGTATTTCTTACCTGTTGTGGATGAATGATCATAATATGAGACCAGCAAGCCGGAAACATGATACCAGAAATTTGTTTTATCTTATGAAAATTTTTTCTCGGATGTCTGTTCGCAAGAAATAAGTTTGAATCGTTCTGAAGGGAGCTGATGGGTTGCACACTTGTTCCACCTAATTCCAGTAGCGTTAGTAGGCACACTTTTTATATAATATGTCATATGACAGACATGCCCAATAATACATTGT
The DNA here is from genome assembly GCF_001949145.1 of Acanthaster planci. The sequence continues at coordinate 172,072 of NW_019091582.1, read as the reverse complement.
AATTGGCTCAAGAATTATGTGGAGGCTTGAGCAGAATTAGGCCCGTTTCAGACGTCGCGACGTGCTTCTGCCGTGTCGAACTTAAATAAATTGATTTTTTTTTAATTTAGCACGGCAGAAGCACGACCTTTGAAACCATTCGGCTCGGCAACTTGATTTTGGCTCGGCAAGAAGCACTTAGCAAGACAGGGTCTGCCGTGCTTCTGCCATTTTGAATGGCACAAGCTCGGCACAGTTTCAAACGTCGTGCTTCTGCCGTGTCGAATACAATTTCAATTCGAAGTTGGCGCACATAATTCGGAATGCGCATGCTCCAACGAGCGTACGAGGAAGGAAATGTAAACAAACTATCACTATCAACAAACATGGCGACTTAAATGGAGGATACGCACGATACACAGGGGTGCACTGAACCAATTCAAGCTCCATTGAAAATAGCCTTTAAAATCAACCAAGTTTGGAGCCCCATGGCAGGCAACTGAAGTCCCTGACGCCTCTCAAACAAAAAACCTTCAGATTTCATTGGATTTTCAATTTTTAGTAGATTAACCAATGAATTTTTTAATTATCCGCCCAAAACAAACTCACCCCCCCCCCCGATGGGTGCCCCTGAATCTACAGAGATGATCCCTAGGCCATACTGACACAATCCCACCATTTCTTGACTCAAACAAACCCCTCTGTTTGAAAGCATCTGTAGGGGTACTTTTTGTGCACCTCGGCCTGGCGGAGAAATTCCTTTAAATTGGGACACTGCACCCACAGGCGGAGGACGACAAAACATGTACATTAGGTTCGACAGACAATGACGACATCGACGACGACGACAATGTCAATGATGTCTGATTATGTTTCTATTGAGGCGTCGGCAGGATCGAGGCACTGTCATGTTCTCTCGGAGCGATGTCAGCAAAGAGCTATAACACACAATATAAGGGCTCTTCTGCGGGAAAGCAATACCTGAGTGAGAAGTATCTGCTGCAGCAAATTTTTTTTTCTAGCAGCTCAAATCTTATTTAAGAGAACAAAGCCACCCTTTTTGCTGTGTTGGTCCGCCATATTGGATGTATTTAAGCTAGACTACATAGTTTAAATTAAGTTTGACGTTAATTTGAAACCACCGCCGTGCTTATGTTGCGCTACTGCCGCGCCAAGTTCAATTTAGCTCGACACGGCAGAAGCACGACGCCTGAAACGGGCCTTAGTGATGGCTTAATAAATGTAGCTTTAAATCTCCCAAACGTCTTTTAACTTTATGTGTGCGTGTGAATGATGTTCTGGCTTGTTTGGGTGTCTGCACTCGTGTTTAAATTTATATGGTCAAATTCAAACCGTGTAGTCGACTACAGAGTGTTAATCAGTGCCCTAGTCAAGGATGTCTCTGATGAACGACCCTCCCGCAAAAGATCACGGAAGTAAAATTTCAAATCGTAAATTTGGGAGAAACCATAATGTTAAAACCAGACACATGGTTCGCCACTAACATTCAACCCTCGACGTATACCTCCGGAAGTCTTATCATGCTTCTTGGTACAAGTTAAGATATGTACAAGATAAATAATTATTCTAGTCTTTTTTTTAACCATTTGAAACAACCATTTAAAATTAACTTTATTCTATTATCTTTGAGGTCATCAAGCGTTTTGCAGTGGGTCGTTTTACGGATACCCTAAATACCTCTAAGTTTTGGGTATGCACGGCAATTCTCTCCAGGGATATAATGTTACTAACTTTAGTAATATAATACATTGTTTGAAGAGTGAACTGTATTCTTCAAATGATTTTTTTCACCAGACCGAAAAGTGAGCGGAAATTTCATTCGATACGCTTTGTACCTTTGCTCCTTCATGCTAAGAAGGAAATCAGGTAGCCCACCATAAAGAGTGAGGTTCAGTTCATACCCTTAGACGAGCGGATACAGGGTTAAAAGAGTTCAGTCACGACAGCCATTGTATATAAAAACATGTTTCTCAATACAAAAGGGAATTGTGTATAAAGGAACACGTTTAGTGCACATGTGAAATCAAAGAACATGTAACAAGAACACTCACATTATGGGAGAGGAATAACACTGAATTACGAATATTGTTCCATTATTCAGTAGATGACCACTCAACCATAGCGAAGGATTGCGGTGGAATAAGAGCAATTAGTGAATTATTTCATATTTACATGATCATCTGAAGTATCTGTTCCATATTTGATAAGGTAAACATGCCAAAAGCCACTCAATCACTTCATACTAAAACCTATTCTTTAAATTGACACTGAAAAATGGCATCTGGAACGTTTTCCTCTCTAATGAGACACCCCAAAAATGACTGCACAGAGGATTATGCAACATCACACAAGAGGTTTTGCGTGTGATGTTAAGAGCGAGTAATTGAATACCCATGAGTGGGATTCAAACTGTTTTTTTTGGGGGGGAGGTAATTTCTTTGAGAAGTGATTTTGCAAAATCTCACAAGGCTTTGTGCATATGTGAAGTGGCTGTACGGACTATAAGGATGTCCGTTTCTTTCATTAATTGTAATTCATTTTCTTTCCATCATGCTAAATTAATTTTAATTTAATGAAGTTGAATACAGCATGAAATCTTGTCTGTTTTAAATATTGATGGGGAGTCGCATGACACGTCAGCATAGTGCTGAATTTAGTTTATTTTAATCTCTTTTTCCTGTCATATTTATAAAGGCTCATCCTCTGAAATAAATTTTAGCCGTCTTGTTGGTTTTTGTTTTTGCATTTAACTCATGGCAATCGAAGACAACACAAATAGGTAACGCACTTCAACCGAACACAACGCATCATAAAACATACCATACGCCACGTCAAAAACATTCCAAACAAAACAAAACGAAATCTTCTTGTGCGATATGGATAAACCAAGCCCAATTAAAAAACCTGAACGGGCTGAGAAAAGTGCATTGCACGGACATAGAGTGGAAAACGAGGAAATACTAACGTATTGACTTGCTGTGGTTGTTACTGAGAGTTTATACTCAAATTAATGACTCAATATTGATGTCACATTTGCTATGTTTTCTATTAAGATATTATTAATCAGTGTGTAATACAAACTATGTGACCCGCTAGACTAAAATATAACTCCCCAATAGGATTTGCTTCGAAAATGTTTCATGGTTTGTGTGAAAATTATGTAGTGAACTAATGAAATAAAGTAGTAGGTTTTGAAGAACAATATGCTGTCTTGGACTTTGATATGGGTATAATTTCTATTTTTCGGGTACGAGCATGTTGGCTGAGACAAGTTTCTGTCGTGTTATTCGAAACGTTATTCGATTTACTAGGTTAACTTCCTGCTAAAAAGGAAACCAGACCACAACGTGTATTGACCATCACAAAGTGTCAAGTATCAGTCCATGCCCTTAGACGGGCGGAGGTAGGGTTAGAGAGGTTAAACTGAGATACAATACGGAACTCTGAATAGAGATGGGAATTGTGTAAGGGAACACGTGTTAGAGCCGCGGTTATGTTAAAATAACAGACACAAGGATGACGGAAGAAAAAGAAAAGAAAAGATACTGCTGTTTCTCATATTCCATTCTTAAATCCATTACGCTTAAATGTTCTAGTGGTACAATCCTTGTTTAGGAAAGAGCTCAGAATAAATTGTGTTTACAAGATTGTTGTCCAGTCGAGTCAACGCCATTATATAAGAAATAAAGGCAGAGTTTAAAAAGCGATTTGAATTCCAATAAACTTTGTCAGTAAACTATCTTTGAAATAAACCATTCCTATTGGGCATGCGGACAATAAAAACAAGGTCTGTCCTTTCCCATGCAAAACTTGTCTAGCTGCGGGCATCATTACGCACGTGCACCCTTGTCGGACTTCAGTGCTCACACGTCGGACATAAATCACGACTACGATTGGTCAGACCACAACAAGATGGCGCATAATTAAGTCCACGGATTCCGTGTTTATGTTGGCCTCTATGTTTTAGCTGTGGCACGCTCGTGAAAGGGAACATTTGACATTGTGCAAGAAATTATTCATAGCTGGAGAGACTAAGATCCTTTCAGAAACCCCTCAAGTAGAATTTTAAAATGATGGTGCTGTGGGAAGGTTTAGAGGGTGACAGTGGCACAAACGGAACACCTAAAACACCGGTCAATTACATTTTCTCACAGTCAAGTTACGGCTCATTTTGGAACAAATTGTCGATCAGCAGATGCTTTTCTTGCATTATGCTTAGTACCATTCCCACTGAATGTAACCTGAGCTGAGGCATGGAATATTTTTAGGGCAGATGAATCTACTCCCAAACGAGTTCAGCCTGAAAAATACTCCTTTATACGGACGACTTATCAAATTTGGTTACTAGAGAAAAAAAGTTTTAAACATTTATGAAAATTTGGTGTGTGGCGTTCACCTTTCAAGAAAATGTTTTGTCTCGTTTGCATTTTTTGCACAGTCTTGAAAATTCTTTGTATTCATTATCGAAAAGGAACTACAAACTCCCATTAAGGCCATCAAGTTTGTTTTTACAAGACCTATTTAGGGAGCATTGATTTTATGGATTTTTTGGAGTCCATTCTTACTAAATATACATGTTTATTATCAAATCTCATTTGTACACAATACATTTCCCCCCATAATCGTTTATACCAGATGGATATTTTCTAGTCCTTTAAGAAGCATTTGTTTTATGAGATCCGTTGCGACTTTTGTCTAGGCAACGTACCTTCGATTTTGACACTCACTGCAAAGGCTTTAAGTTTTCCCAACGCATCTAATGAAGTTAACCGTTCCTATTTTCAAAATCTATATATCGTAAAACAACTCTTGAGATGTTCCGCATTAAAATTCTTCAGTACACTCAGTGTACTGTGTATGGTGCTCAAAGGAAAAAGGCCGAGAGGCTTCAGGTGAAAAAGAGACTCCGTGGTATGGGGATGGAAATTTTAGCGAATATGGTACAATAGGATTCATTTTCCTAAACATACTCATTAACTATAGCGCCCTCAGTTGGTATGCATAAGACAATTTCTTTCCCGCTGTATTTTGAATAACAATCAGTTGGCATTTTACACAAATATGGGCTCGTGATGGACCGTTTAATCAGTCGACTGACTCGATACTCTCCTGTCTTTCAAAGTGTTTGGAATGGAACTTTACTCCAAGGAAATTCCAGATTTTAGAGGCTTTCTGGTTCAAACAGGAACTAAAGAAGTCTATTGAAGACAGATCATTACTGAAAAAACTGGCCTCAGCGTCCGGTCAATTACAAGTAAGCTAAGTATCTTCTGAACATTTTTCTGTACAAATGCATGTATCGAACCATACGATCGGCCGTTACCGTTAGATTCGCGCCGCAAATAATGCAAAAAATGCATTATAAACCAGAATGAAATTCCGTTTTGTACCACGTACAACACATGCGGCGCTCATGGGGGCTTGAAAACTCAGGGAAAACAGGCCAGAGTGAGGTCATTTAAGAAGGGCCAATTCGGTCACCAAAAACCACGAAGACCGTGTTAAGCACGCACGCATAAACATATTTGTTATGCCTACCGGAACAAATTACAAATGGGGAGGCAAAACAACATCGGAAAACACAAGGGATAAAAGGGGATGAAAACCGAAAAATGAGACTCACAATCGACACTGTTCAAATGTATAATCCACTCTCTTAAATATTTATTACTACAAAGCTGATGAGTGCCTCCCTCAGAAATATTTCCCCCGGAGAAAAAAAGTCGTTTCCCCCGGGAAACATCTATGATCGGGTCTGAGGCAAACGTGTGGCAGGAAAAGGATCTTAAGTAGCACGCGAACACTCAGTTTCCTTTATCCAAAATGTTCACCATCCCATGCCAGGGTAGGATTTTGTGATTTGCGAACAATTATTCCACTTTCGGTCCAGGTCGGTTTGCTTATTATCATAGGCCTACAACGCAAGTTCTGTTTTTGTTACAACATAAAAAATAAAGATAATACCAAAGGAATACGCGAGCAAATTTCGTCGGCCTACCCACGGTTTATGGACAATAAACGAGGCGTGCATTTCCCTTATATACATAATGTAAGGACGAAGAAAAACTGGTTTGCATTGCGAGAAAATGTAACCAAAATTTAAAAAAATACTTTATGAGCAGCACGGCATAGGTTCACCAGATCATACGTTTTCCATACTTGTATGCACATTGTCTAGGAACAGAAGGAACAATAAAAAAGATTAAGTGTGAAACAGCGTTAATCGAATTTATGGGACACGAGTCGTCTTTATCAGAGAAGGAAAAAGCGTTCATTCTCTGCTTTCACCAAGCAACTACAGAAGAAGATCACGCAACAGCTTTTGCTCAATATGCACGAGGAAAGGGGTTTATGGTCAAGTGTTTTTTAACTGTACACTAATGCCTGTGTGAAATCCCAGGGTGTGGCACTTTTGTCGAGACTGTCCACCAAGAAAGGTGGCCGCTGCACAACGAGGCTTCGTTTTTCCTCCACCCGCCCCATCTGCCAACACTATTTGTAGGCCATTTTGATAAATAAAAATAACAAGTATATATGGACTATGATGTTTCATTTGTATCAAAACCAATCGCAAACGATATGAACAATGCTCAATTATATGTAATGGTTAAAATTTGATGTTTTGTAATTATTCCAATGAAAGACGAAATGTGTGATGGTTAATCTGAAAACTATGTATTCCAGAAACATATTTTAAAACTTTATGTTGTTCAATTCTAAATGTTTAATTTATGTATACAAATGAAATAAAAAACTGTGGACTCCTGACCCCAGAACATCAAAAGTAAAAGAGCAGTCTGGGCATTTTATCTGTGACTCGGAACTCCATAAATTACACTATGGGAACAAAAACAAGCATAGTACGTAACCTAATCTTGCATCTCGTTGTATCATCTTATGGTAAACCGGGTAAGTATCATTTGATATTTTTAAGCAGATGGTTTCTTAATTTAATATGGTTCCATATTTATTGACAGTCTTTGTGTCTCCATTTCGGAAAAAAATGTTTTGCGCACTCAAAAGTATCACCAATAACAGTATTAGCTTAAGGCTAGGGTTACACATTATCTTTATAAAATGGTAGGCATCTAGGCTTAAAACCATTCTCCAATGAGATACGGTGCAGTAAGCTTTCACCATGGCGTCCTTTCGGCAGACTCTTGTTGTTGCATTCATCATGTTCGGGGTTTTCACCGCCATTACGGCGAGCGACGATCCCACCGGTAGCAGGGAGGCTCAACAAGTCCGCTGGCAGCAAAACGGCAACCCGCTGGATGGTTCAGCATACTGCGGGACCGCCTGTAACTGTACCACGGTCCAAGAAATTGTTTCCAATGAACTACAGAGTACAACCACCCGACTGGTTCAACTGGAAAGAAACATCGCTAGCAAAGTAGATGACGTGTCCACGGAATTGAATGACATGAAACTGCAGCTGGACCAGCTGAAGGGGTCAGTCAGAGAGCTTGCTGAGCTTCTGAGAAACAAATCCGGTAGGTTCGTGATTCAGGGGCAAATATACAGACTACACTAATCGCCTTCATCAGACTTTTTGATCATTGTTAAAATTATGGGAGGGGTTTAAATGTCACTTACTTGTTTTAGCAACAATTATATTCTGCCAGGATTGAGCATATTTCTTAGGATTCTTGAAGTTGTAATCTGACTCTTGAACCTTAATGGCCCTATATTCGTGAGTGAATTTCTGCGGAGCTGAGACTTTTAAGGGTTAATGATTTCTTGTAAATTTTCAAATTCGATAATGACGTGGATGATCACTGTACTTTGCCTTTGTGATTTTCAGTCATCCCTCCTTTGCACCCGAAGGACTGTTCCGAAGCCTTTGCAAACGGTGAGACCACCAGTGGCGTGTACACAGTTCAACCAGCCGATGAAAAAGAACCTTTCAGTGTGTACTGTGATATGGACACAGATGGAGGCGGATGGACGGTAATTATTGTCACCATTTTTACAAAAAGTGTTGATTTCGAAAAAACAAACAAACGGTTTTTAGAAACGGCTTTTAGGAACTTCTCCTCTTTCAAAAATTTAAACATGTCAATTTTGGAACAAGTTTAAGCATTAATTTAAAACCCTTAACTGATTCCTTGGGAGGTAAGAACCCTTAACTGATTCCTTGGGAGGTAAGAACCCTTAACTGATTCCTCGGGAGGTAAACCTTTGCCTCAACCAAGTAATTAAAGTGAACACGGAGGTCAATTATTCGAAATCAGTTAGAAAGATAGGTGTTCTTTTGTGATATCGAAACTGCTTCGTGATAACGGTAACGGCTATGATCAGCTATAAAGAGCTTAATTTACATTGTGAATAAAAAAGGGGAGCTATTTGCCCAACATTTTGCCCAAAGCCGTGCAAATAGTTGACCCTAACCTACAATCGAGAAAATACATGTATATTGTGACGTGGCGTACGGCAGTTCTGCGTCTGTCTAGTTCTTTAAGTAGCATGCCGCGTCAGTGGTGTCTTATCCCTGCGGTGGTGGGCCATAGAACCAGGTGTTCCCTTCTTCTCTATTTGGACAGGAACAAGAGGCTGGGGGAAGATCGGCCAGCAGAATGGGAATGGGTCACAGGAATATGAGTGGAATCGGGATGTGGTCGTAGGGTGCGGGGTAAGAGGAGTAACCTAAGGGTGGAGATGCTTCCTTTTCTTCGAACTTTGCCCTCAGCCTCTAATCCTTGGTATTATGAACCTACAACAGGAACTATTTATTGCTGAGCAGAGATAATAAATCAAGTACAGTGTCATGCCTTCCATTGTTCCAATCACTGAGGAATCAAACAATTCTCTGCCTAAAACGAAGCCCTACAGCGCAGTTACTCTTTGCATGTAGAATAGTCCAGAAGTCTTATTGACTAAATAGTAATCTGGATTCCCTTATGAAAGTTTGGATGACTCCGTTTTTTTTCTCTTCTAAACACCGATAATTCGGTGTTCAATTACCAAACATACAGTTCTAGCCCCGTCATAATTTTATAATGCTTATCGACTGGAATGGTTTACCCAACTGTTGGCCAATGCAAAGCATGTCGACACGTCGGTAAATTTTGATAAAACAATACCTGAGAAAACCCCACTTGCTGCTGAAAGAAAACGTGAAACCAACTGCTAATTCCTTGTATATCTGAGCAACCATTGATATTGAGTGTAATACTGAGTGTCTTAATTGTGTACAAACTCTGGCCAAGGTTTACCCGGTCAACATATTTCTTGACATGAGTAAGCGCTCCTTATCCTCTGGCGAGGAAAAGGTTCTTGCCCTAGGCCTGAACTTTGCGCTCACTCCGCGGTCCCTGCCCAAGGAAGAGATTATCCAAGCCACTGAGCCCACTCTCCGCCGCCTTGACAAAACCACCGCCGATGAGATCCGCCTT
>NW_019091582.1:93237-146619 GCF_001949145.1 Acanthaster planci | reverse complement strand
CTCGTCAGAGCTGCTACTCTCCTCATCAGGGCCATCATCTAACAGCTTGCACATGACACCAGTGGAAGTCATGGGTTCCTTAGCCAACATGCTTTGGCTTCTTGTGCGCTCTGTCACTTGCATAGCTATATGAAGTAAAATATTGGCATACAGCATTATATCATTAGAAAGAAAAAAGAATAAAAGCAGTAAACGTTGACTTACTTTTTTTTTTAAATCAGGAATTTTCATCATTCTTGGGACATGTGGCTCAAACACTTAACCAAGCAAAATGGTTACCCCTGATTTTTCTTTCATTGTTTCAACAATTTATTCTTACGTTTCACACGCGAAGCCACAGTTTCTCCATGATTAACCAGTCACAACACCATTTTTGTCATTAATGTATATACAGACACCTCTTGATTTCCCCAAATCGATTGTTATATCTGATCTTGCCAAATGGAAATCAGTTAGGGCTGCTTCTTTGATAGTGTTAGTGCCAAAATCAGTCCCGTGAAAGCATGGTAGCGCCCTCTGTTATTCACAGGCATTTAGGCTGTAATGATGGGATGTCAGCGCATGGCATCATTCGTTTTTCCATGAGTTGAGTGGAATGGACCGTGGAGGAAACAACTTTTTTCAACCTCTGCATCTTCCTCCTTTCTCCTAGTTTAACCTCGTGAAGGGAATTGAAGTAAAGTCTGTGTGCCCACAGTCTTCATCTGGCATCTTGACCTCATTGGCACCATGTGGGTAGATGAGCCCAAGTTGTGCTTGTTCTGAAAAACAAAAATAAAATTGACAAACTTCCTCAATTTAAAAAAATGATTTTGTTAAAAAATCAATTCACAATATTTTTTTGGGGGGGGGAGAAAAAATTAAAAAGCTAGTCCAAGTTAGGAATGCAGGCCAAGTGATACGCAGACTTCACTGTCCCTTTGGAAAAACATCCGCCCAACATGCCAAAGCCACATACATACAACACAAGACTAGTGGAGTGGCCCTGTTTTCTATAATTGAGCTCAAGATGGATAATTGAGTGTATGGGGATAAGGTTCAGCCAAGCATAGTAGCCGAAACAGCTCCACAATAGCAAAAGCAGGGCAACAGTAATAACTCAGTCATGGACCATGAACAAGATCTGATGATGAATAAATGAACAGTAACAGTGGGTTATCCACACTTGGCACGTGTTTGGTAACTGTGGTTAAATTTAATTTAAGTAAAACATTTTAGCCTAGCCCATAATTCATATGCTTATTACATGTCCGTATTGTCACTAATGTCATAATTATGCCAAGCTTGGTCCCAGGCTAGGTGCCCAATATTTTTTTAAAGCAAGCCTGTATTACAGCTACCGACGTGGTATAACCAATTATTGAATTAATGCGCACTTATTTACAACTTCTTGGCGGCGATTTTAAAGTTCCACCATGTCCGCCATGGAGGAATAATGTTTGCATACAAATACCTGTGTTCACTGCATGTACTGGTACATGTAGGCTAGGCTACACGTACCTACATGTACATACATGCATGAGCACGCATCGCAACGTGCCCAAATTCCGGACAGGCCGTCAACTCACCCGTCTCTTTTCACGTTTCTCTGAAGTTTCCCTCCTCCATTTCTCAACTTCTGTAGAGGGGTTTCTTGGCTTATTCTTGGTGGGTGTGGCATTTACCTTCAGCTTTCTTGCTCTCTTCATGCCAAATTTCCAGTGGAGCGCAGTCTCAAAATCCCTCTTGTCAAAGTGAGCACTGCATATTACACTTCTTGGAGATGGCCCCGACCACTTTGCCCTTGTGAATTGGACTTTCGTCATCCAAATTCTCATCTTTTGGGAACTTGTGCAGCCTTATATCTTCACTGGTGGTGTTGCTGCAAACACCAACGACACATCGTGCTGGCATATCAACAGAAAAAATAGCTAAGCAAGTATTTTGGACGGCGAGCACATCGATACAATGATCTAAAAGAAACAACGAATGGACAGTGAAAGGTTGAAGTACGCGATCGCACACTGGCGATTATGTTCTGCCGATGACGTCATGGGGTCACCTGGTATGCTATCGTGATTTTTGGATTGAAAAGTGGGGGGGCCAGTTTTTTGTTGGGAATCTTGCTGTTTTCTCAAAATTATGATTACTTTATTCCAAAACAAACTGCCAAATGGAAGATCATACCTTCTCTGATCGATCCAAACATCTTATTCCTTTTTATATCTGAAAACCTTTAATTTATTTTGCAAAAGCCTCAATTGAAGGCCACCAGCCACGACACATTAGCTGAATCAGTAAAGTTGTGCTATGAAACAGGTTTTATGGTACAGTATGGCTTATGGTTTTGCTGAAAATTCTTGTTATTATTTCACTTTGTAAATTAGCAGATTTGGGGTCAAATTACTGAAGCAGGTGGCCCGGAAAGTCCCCAAGATTGCACCAGAGAGCATCTAGACCCCAAAATTTCCTGGGGCCCTTAAGCAGTCCCCAAACCCCATGCCGTGCCTTCACAAAAATTAATCACCTATGGATGGAAAACACTGGTGCCCCCCCTTTTTTATACCTTTTGATGGGCCTGCAATTAATGTTCATTACAGTGTCTTTTGAAATTTTAGATTACAATGTTTCAAGTTGCTGTTCGTGTATGACTGAAGTCACGTAACTCCACTGACAACTGAGCATGCAGGGAAAACTATCGATGCTTAGAACAGACATCTTCCTTATATCATTTTGTCACTGCCTGGCAAATAGTTTTGCCTTCACATTGGGAGGGATGAGTTGATATGTTGCATAGCTTATTTTTTCCATGAAAATATTCAATTCCTGCATGCATGTTAGACATCTAAATTAATACTTTTCTAAGAACAGTAATTCAATGTAGGTGTTTTCTTTCATTTCATTCTATCAACAAATATTCAAATAAAGTGACCGTGTGGGTTTTTTACAATTAAGGCCTACAAATTGTAAAAACAATAAAGAGGTTATAATAAATATTCATTAGGCCTGAGATACCGGTAGTGCATGTTCAACCAGTATGTGAGATCCAACAGCAAAATACATGTTATTTTCTCATCTTGCAGAACACACGTGTGTACAAGCCTAGTGCTGCAGTCTGGGGAAAGTGTCCGCAAAAAAGTACAGGAACTACAGCATATTCACCATCAAGGTTTTCAAAAGTACAGTCAAACACGCTTAATACAAGTTCGAAGGGACTCTCAAAAAAACCTTGTCTTATGGTACATGTAAACCTTGTTTTATATGTGTTGACACTTATCCTATTCATAGAGCGCAAGCCTGGCGTCATGCACCAGCAAGCATTGTTACATGTATGCATGTACACTACGGCAATGTACATGTTCTGCAGGCCTACATATACCGTAAGATAAAGTATACGCAGTGAATTAGTATTTGATGTACATCCTTTAACTTGTTAGTAAATATTGAATCATATTAACAAATATGATTCAAATGAATAAAACAATGATTTCTAATACACCTACATGTACTTGTTTGATGCAACAGCAGAAAGCAGAGGTTCCCCTCATGCATCGCTCGCGTTAAGACCTTGAAAGCTTTGCTCCGCGACTCCTTTTATTTTTAAAAACATTTTATTCTGTTGTTAGCTATTCTTTTTGTTTGTGTGATTTTAGTCATTTTGAGTTTTTAAAGGTTTGTATAATCGGTTTGTATAATCGGACTGACCTGACTGACATTGTGTGATTTGTCCATAATTCTTGTGATCTGTTGACTGCAGAAATTTTACAAATATCAAGACATGTTTTTATCACTGTTTGAGACCATATTTGAAAGCTTTCATCCCCATTCAGGCTATTATATCAGAACAAAAAAATGACCCAACAAAATTCCGACCTATTGATACTATTTTAGAGAGGCATGTAGTCGGAAGCAGAAGTGGCCTAAACAGTGAACGAGAATAGTGTGCACGTGCGGTTTCGCGCCATACCATGTGCTATGCTGTACCAGTACTACAACCCACCAGTCTACTCTGTTCATGGTGTTCACGGTCGCTTATTGCCATCGTGCGACCATCACATTTCAAAAACACAAGTAAAAAACACCTCCACAACAACTCAGTTTTTGCGATCTTGAATTTATTATCACGATGAGCATTATATATTCTGGTCTAAGTTTTAACAGGTACGCTTATTCTGAATTTTTCACTAGCCCACCGGGCAACCAAGGAACCAAGTTGAGGTAGCCCGGAGCATTTTTCACTAGAATTTGTACACTGGGCTAGTACTATTTTGAGGCCTGATCGGTGTTATTTTCATCTGTATTGGAGCAACATGTATTCTAACCAAACAAATCCTTGGGGTTCCCCTGAATTTTCGGTTGGTGGCCATCTGTAAATTTTAGTGTGTGAAGTGTTTACTGTGGACAGATCCTGAGCCGGAATTGGTCTTTGTCAGGCCATGTCGTGGCCATAATTTGCATACAAAGTAAGGGGGCTTCCTGGCTAAAACCAGAGGGCACAACTTAAATCTCACAAAGGATGATGCAAGATAAATGTAACTTGGGATGTCACCTTAACAACATACCTTTTAACACTCTTGTATACATGTACTGTAAGATACAACTGAAAATTGCCTCTGTCACATGTGCACAATTCGTGCAAGCCAACACTTGTACATGTACATGTATAGTAAGGTATGAACTTCAAATAAAGACAAAATCCCATGTTATATTGAATAGAAACTTCACACTGTTCTGATACTAAGTACTTCCATGGGAATATTAATCAGGTATGAGAAAGCTGAGCTGGGGGGGGGCACATTCAAAATTACCAGATGCTTACACCCACACAAATGACTTTCTAGTAGCTACTCTAATCTGACAAGCAACCTCCATTGATGCCAGAGTATTGCAGCCAGGCCTGCTGCCCAGTAAAGAGAGCCTACATCCTTTGTTCCCGAAATTACCCTAGCCTAGTGCATTGCTGAATGGTGGTGGTGTCTTTACAAATGTGGCCAGATTGGCATGTTGCAGTATTGGATCACTCATCTTCATCCCTGGAGTGCTGGCATGCTTTTTTCCCGCAGATAATCTGCGGGTGCTGAGCGATGCAATCAATGGTGTACTGTTTCAAAACAATGACAGATTTCCTCCGCTAATGTCAGCACTCTGTGCTGACAGCATACAAAATTTGATTGGCAATTCCCTGCAGCTCATTCTTTTGTTCCAAGTACGATCTTTTGTTACAAGGCCCAGGCTTTTGTCCAATTTCAGGCACCCGGCCATGTTACAGTGTCAAGGTCTCTGGTACTGGGAACCGACACTAAGTGGTTAATAACCTTTTTTTTTTATTTTGTTACAACAGTCCAAGGCCATCCGTATAACAACAAGCAGCCGGAATGCAGATACAAATTATCCTGTCTTATTTGTTGTCAGACAACAGAAGAGTGTGCTCTCCTGGGCTGTGCCATTTATTATACAGTCAGAGTAAGTATGCGAGCAGAAAGCTCAGGAAGTTTTTCAACTGTACCTTAAACATTTTGTCCAGACCGGGAGGCGGGGGGGGGATACAGGGGCTTGAACTAACCCCCCGCTTGCTTCCGAGTTCTGCTCGATGGTGATGTTTTTTTAAATAACAAATACATATTTTAAATATACCGTAATTGTACGAATACAAGCCACGGCTTACACAGTGATTCTCACACTGAAAATGTCCCTGTGGCTTATACTCTGGGCTGCTTATACGGCAACATTTGAAGAATAAAATCAGTCAATAAGTGCCTTGCTGTGCTCAGCGCAGACTAGTCGTGCTCTGCTTGGCCACATGTGCAAGTGGCACAGTGCTCCGGGCACAGGGGTAACAGTCATGTTTTTGTTGGTTGCCATTTACATTGGCTCTACTAACATGTTGGAAATGAAGGAAACCAGTCCAGAGAGAATGAAAAGACTTGCAAATGTTTATGAGAGATCACATCAGGAAACTGGTGCATTTTGTCCAGTCGCTTTGCATTTGTAGCAAACGGTTGTGAATTGTCCTGGCTGGGTCTGATTTGTAAGTGGTTTTGTTGGAGGGGGAGTGGGCTGCGAGTATTGTCTCTTGGCACAGCTGGCAGGTTTGAAGACTTTCATCGATGATGGAGAGGTAGCCAGGTTTTATCTGGTATCTCCATGTCTATAGCTCGCATGGTGATGTACATGTAGTAACAACTCATCAGCTCTTCTACCCAATTCAGTGACCAATGTCAACTTCAGTTCTCTTAACTTTAACCAGTGTATCATCTGTTACTGTGGACAGGAATTGATTGATCAGGATCAAGTTCAAGCAGCATTTCATTTCTTGGGTTTCTGTCTGCTCCTGTACATATGTACATATATCTCAAGCCATTTGTGAAAGTTAAGCTGTAGTCAATAAGTGAAACCCTCAAAGATCTCATCTCTCTTCTTGGAATCAGACTTGAACTGCTGGTGACAACAAGGATCATTGTCATGTGATGATGTTCCGGCGGAAACCCAGCTTGGCATTTTCACAGGGAAAGAGTTCAAAGGATTGTACAAGTACTTGCGGATTTGATGTCACAAAATGGCTGGCGCTTGATGTCACAGGTGGGCCGGCTGGCACATTGGGTATCACGAAGCGGCTAGCATGCTTGGTGTTGCATAATGGCTGGCATTAGGGCGACACTGGGCAGTAATTGGATGGAGGACCAGGCACTCCTTGATGACCCCGGACCAGGCGATGACTGGCATACAAGCATCAAGATGCCACGGGAGCGGGTGGAGAAACCACCGGAGTCCCCTTCTGGCTATCCCCAGTAGAGAGTTCAGTCAGATGTCTCTATCTAAAAGAGCCAAACATGGTGGTCTGTGCCTCATTACCACATGTTCTAACTGCTCCAAAGTGGACTAAAAAAAAAGGTGAACTCTGCTTTCCCGTAATTAACACACTTATTTTTACATGTACGTTTAAGAATTCTAATGCAAACACGGACTTAAATACATGTACATGTATACACACCCATAAATTTGATATGTGGAAAAACAAAGGTTTACCCCCCAAAGTGAACAAATCTATCTCGGCATCGAATATGCTTCATGGTGCCATATGACCAGACATTCACATAAAAATGCAAGTGCAGGCCAAAGCTAGACTGGCTCAAAGGCCTCTCAGCTTTGAATTAACCACATGTACTGATTCAAGCTAAGAATTTCGACTTTTCAATGACAATGCTCATAAACAAAGAAAAACTCTGCAGTCCAAGTCGTCGGACAATAGTTCGAAATCTCTGGGCAAGTTTTGACAATCCAAGTCGAAGCAAACTTTCAAATATTCCATAAAGCAGTTCTCTACATGTAGCTAATAAAAGGCAATCATAAGAAAAACAAATCGTCAAACAAATGCCAAAGGCTTTTAGGAGAATGCACCTGGTACCAGCAATGAGCTAAATGCTGGAGATCTCTCAACAAAGACGCATGTACGTTCTGCATTCAGTAATATTAAAAAAACTTGATGAGGGACTGTATGTCACTTTGCCTAAAGCCACAGCAAAATGTACCAGAACATTTTTCCTACTATGTACAGTATATTAAACTTACAAAGTTCTTGACATTAAAACTTGGCAAAGGTTCAAAAAGACATCATAGCAAATGACTACCAACACACTTTTCTAAGCTAACAATTTATCTAATCTATTTGGAATAAACTTGACTTACCTAAAAGAGCCAACATTCAATCTTTGCAGAACAGCAGCTTAGTGAAAGTCCCACTTGCAGGAATTTGGACCTTCAGACTTTAGAGCTAATGTACTAACAAAAATGTTGTTTCCTGAAAGGGGAAGAAAAGGGGTCCTGAAAGGTAACTGGATGATGAATTTAAGAGCCAATTGGGACCTTGATAGAAGCATAATCTGGGCGATGAATAAATAATATCACATTCAAAACTGAAATGAGGTAAGTCTCGAGCAGTCTCAGCCAATTTGCTGTTGGTTTTGTTACTGCGGCAGCCAGTCTCTTGAACGTGTCAAAGTAACAACAGATGTCGTCATCTAAGCTGAGTTTATGAAAATCCAGCAATTTGGGGCTCACTTGAATCACTGGAGGCTTAAGAGTGGCCTCTTTCACAGCATCCACCAACGACTTACAGAGTCTATCTGTTTCTAGTCGATGATTGACTTCCAGTTCTTGTATGATACGAGCAAGGTCTGATGCACCAAAGCCTTGTTGTGTGCTAGGGGCATCTTCGATCAGCTGCGGCAAATCACACAGAGCCCCAACACGTTCCTGTTTGGTTTTCACAGAATTAACATCATATTAATATACCGGTACTCTGCCGTAAAACGGCTGAGGTATGCTTAGCAATTAGTCATTTTGACTTGATTCCCCAATCCATATGATTAAGGGAAATTATTTGCACCAATGAAATCGATACAACCTGACACAGCATTGAGTTGACAGTAGCCATGAGGATAAACCAGTTCAAGAGTGGACGAAGTGGTTATGTCCAATCAGTAAGTTGTAAATAAAAGTTCAATTAAAATAGGCTTATATCACATGGCTCAACTTGTGAAGAAATCAAGAGTCAGCTTTTTTTTAAGAATCACTGAGGAAACATGACTGAAAAATTAGACACAACTCAAAGTAGGCATGTACATGTAGGCGAGTAGAACCGCCGATCAAGTGCAAAATTAAATTCACTCAATCCAGCAAAATCCCATCATCCATGAGTCAGTCCTGCCGACTCACCAGTATGACACTATCCCAAGTGTCAGGGTTCAATAATTGACCGACAGAAATTCAGGATTTGAGGCTAAATTATGCTGAAAACATTGATTGGTTTATTAAAGACTTGAAATACAATCAAAATGGTCATCAGCCATCTTGATTATATCCCATAATGTCCAAACTATCCCACCACACCATTCAACGTCCTACGTTGGCTAAGGGTAAATCCCAACACGAAGGAAAGGCCTGTTGTTGGCCAGGGGATTCCAGCCAGATTCTGGCCAGGCCCCCAGGGCAACACCCTTCACCGGCCATGGTCCAGAGGAACACATGTGGCACTCTTGCCAGCATTCCGCCAGCAACTCGAAAAAGCATCAGCCGCTCTTCAACATCGGCCCAAAAGACCACTTCTCCAGCGGCTGAGAAATTTGTAAACATGGTGACTGTTTGGGTAGGTATGTTCTAGTAGACCTGACCAACACTAACTGCGGGGGAGGATTACAACTTGCTGTGGAAAGACAGGGATGATGGATACGGTGGTGTGGTGATCTACATGTACATGTATGTCCATGACAGACTATGCCTCAATTAGTTCCATCTAAGTAATCTCATACATTCCAAAGTGGAAACACTATGGATGACACTAGGTTTACCTAATACTCACCCTAATAGATGCGGTTATTATCTGTAATGCTTGATTATGTTATCGAACACTGTGCTGCTTCAGCAACACATGGAGAAATGATCTGTTTTGGTGATTTCCACTGTGATTGCTTAAACCTAATGACTGGAAGTGGAAGAAAGTAAGTGGGTTAATGACATGCAGGCAGTTAACACCCATTATCATTACATAGATTAAGTCTGGATCACCAGTCCCAGTATATACTCACGTAATGGGGTTTTATCACTGACAATTAGGGATCATTCTTTAATTTACCGGGATGCTATTCATGAGGCCATGAAGCTCCCAAGGGGGGTCTGCTCGTAATATCAGAGCTTAGTCATATCTAACAAGTTTATTCATAATCTTGGTGGATCCTTTTGACTGACATTGAAACTTCAGGCAGTCTGGAAATGGCCTTACTAATAGGCTAACGGAACTTATTATAGAAATTTAATTGTATATTGTAGAGTAACCGTCTTTCCAGGATATTGAATAACTTATTTGGTTGGAAGAAAGCCTCTGAATTTCCTAAGATGGTACAGCTAATGATACTGCTCAACAGTTTAGTCATTTTTTTCTAAAGAAGATTCTTGATGGACAGATTAAGTGGGAGGAAGTAGTGAATCATGTTTCTTCCTTAAGTCTTGATTTTCGTGACATTGGTTCATCTGTTATTTCTCCAGAACTTGAACTTTCATTAATTACCATTTCATTTATTGAAATCGAAGAAATGATTCGTCGATTGTCTCCTAAGTCATGTGATTTCGATCCCATTCTGGCCCATCTGTTAAAATCATGCATTGGCATTGATGTTTCAATCATAACGTGCATCCTCGATTAATCATGGTGTTGTTCCTGACAAATTGAAATACATGTGTCACATGTAAACTTTGGTCACTTCTGTTCTTAAAAGTAACAATAATGGTGACTTTGATAATCTAAAGAATCACAGACCTGTTACCAAC
This sequence comes from Acanthaster planci, assembly GCF_001949145.1. The sequence goes on along the minus strand of NW_019091582.1, from coordinate 136,317 downwards.
TTTCCATTTTGTGCCAAGATTCTTGAGAAAGTTGTTGTTCCTCAACATACATGTACACACCACATGTCCAAGTTTGGTTTAAATGACCATACCAAGTCTGCATATCGGAAATATCACAGTACTGAGGGTGCTCTGGTCCGTGTTCAAAATTACAACTTATTGAGTGTTGACAAAGTTGTTATCTTAGTTTTATTAGATTTGAGTGCAGCTTGCTAGCTATTCTCAGACTGTCAAAGTCTGTTTACATGGCCAAAAGGGACTGTCTACTTATCAGTCAAGTGTGGTATCCCACAGGGATCTGTTTTGGGACCAATTTTCTTCAATATTTACATGGCATCTTTGACTCATGTTATTCGCCATCAGGACTGTACCTGCAGTGTCATTTTTATACTGATGACACCATGCTGTATGCCTCAGCTTTACCTACATGTACATGTACATGTACATCTTATGATATTGCATCAATCATGTATTAAAGCCATCAAGAATCTTGTATTGATATTAGGCAGTGGATGGCTAAATCAGACTCAGTTATTGGTCATTGGTACTCAAAGTAATCTTAGTGAATTTCCTCAACTCACCCTGTCGATTGGCAGTCATTACATCACTGTTTTGAAACAAGTGAAACATTTGGGTGTCACCTTTTTGTCACATGAAAATGCAAGCTCATTTTATAACATATTGTAAAGCTCAGAAGAGCTTAATGCTTTTATTGGATTGACGCTATATAAATGTATTATTATTGTTCCTACATCTGAAGTGGGTTTTTAAAACTCATTTAGGAACATGCATTAATTCATAAGCCTTGTTTTTGTTGCTTTTGAAGTTTTACCTTGTTTTTTGTTAGTTTCCTGTGCTAACTTGTCATAGTCTGTTTTCTTGTTTTTTAGTTATATTTGTGCCTTTTATATTATTTGTATTTTCCTTTTAGTGGATTGGATTTTTAATGATTTGGCTAGTAATTCATAGCTAATATTAATGATTTTTTAATGATTTTAATTGCTGGGTGCCTGTGGAAAACAGCGATTTGACACTGATAGATCCCCCACGGTAAAAAATAAATAGAAAAACAAGAGGTCACTTTGCATGGAGGGAGTGGCCTAGGGAGTGGCCTCTCCTGTAGAGGCCACTGGAGCTAATTAAGGTGTAAAAAAAAATTGTTTTTTCCAAATGTAAAAACTATTTATCATTTCCTACCCCTGTTCATGCTGAAAAACGTGGCTTAGTCACTTTAAAGCCAGGGCATCCCCTAGCCAGAAAAGATTAAAAAATCCAGCCAGCCTCCAGCCTACTCCCATAAGACTGTGTGTTAAATGGCCCTATGTGTACAATATAATGGATTATTTACGAAAACAGAGCCCGGGCCAGGCAGTGGAATGTTTCTTATCAGTGACAGCTGTCCGGAACTTGTCAGAGGCCTGTTTCGGCTGTCTTTGAAGTGTTATTTTGGTGGGGGGGATATTGTGGTGATGGTGTGGCTTGGCTGGCGCTGGCGAGGCCCCCCTCCTCAAATCGGGATAGCCTGGGAAAAGGGCACCCCCACGGTACTGTGATGTACTTTTGGTGGTTTTTAAGAGCTGTAGAAGCTAGGGGACAACCACTGAAGCATTTACATACCTTTAGGTCCGACTAGGGGCTCTGCAACCCTGAGAAATGATACGGTCTCTTCTGGCGAGGACGCTCCCGCCACCACGTAAAAAAAAAATTATACCGTATCCCAGTTAAGAAGGAGCTGAAGACTCATCTCTTCAATGAGGCATTTAATTAATTTCTTTGTACTAGCGCCTTGAGCACCTTGGTGGATCTGTGTGCTTTATAAATTATCATTGTTATCATTATCAATACACCAGTTCACCCGGACCATGTGGGGAAGTAAATAGATGAATTTGTAATGCATGGAATTTGATTGGTTACAATATACCAGATAGAATGAAACTTGAGCTGCCATATATTCAATTGCACAATGGACATCATTCTTTGGGAATTTGTTTGGCATAATTTAAACAACGACCAATTTGGTGGCTAAAAAAGTGTCAAAGGTCAAAGTTGGAAATACTGCCAGACTTTACATGTATGGAAATTGTGAGTTTTTGTTTGTTATTAACAAACAAAATGATTTTTTAGGTTAGGAACTTTAAGATAAAAATCACCTCCCTCTGATATTCCCAGTCTGAGATGTGACAGTTCATAGTTACAATGAAACTTAAGATTGGAAGGCTGAGAATTCAGTGAACTGCAACACACAAGCCCCATAATGCATACCACATTACATCATTTCGCTTATGACAAAATAATTCCCAGCAAATTTCAAGAAAACATGTGAGATGGACCTGGGAAAGCAGTTGATATGCCATGAAATGACCTACATGTACATGTATAGCATACACGTATATTTACTGGTACATTTTGTACAGATGTGGATGAAGACTCTGTCTATGTACACTCAAGTATATGTACATGTATATGAGTATATGCATACCAGTATGTGTGATGCACCAATCTCCCAGTTAACATTTACCGGGCCATATTCATACTGAACAGTTGGTGCAATGCATTGAAAAATAATAACCATACATCTTCTTGTATCCCCACAAACAACTACATGTATTTTGTTTCTTTGTTCTTACTAGGTATACATATGATGAAGTGAGCCACACTCTTTGTCCAGAAAATGGATTTACTCCAACTACTGCTCATAATATCAGCATTGATGTGACCACAGCTTCCATTAAGCAGGTTCATTTCACATTGTCAATAAGTATAATCAGCGATTTTGAACTCAGGTAAGTACATGAACAAAAAATAAAAGAAACCCCAAAAAAACCAGAGTTCAAAGAGTGAGAGATTCTCTTGTGAAAAATTTTAGAGGCATTGCATAAATTTTTTGCATTCTTTTAAACTAATAACTCATGCAGTTGAAATGAATCCAAGAATGTAAGTGGATACAGTGTGTTGTGTCAGACATTTCTAACATACAGAGTAATTTGTCATTTACAATTTCTCTTTTTTCCTGAATATCTAGTAACCATATTGTTTACTGGAACCATAAATATTTTTGTTACAGCAGCATAGCTTTTACCTTATTACAGGACTCACTTGCCCAAGACATTTGTGGTTAGTCCATCAAATCCAAAGGTAGAGTATTAAAAAAGTATGTGAGTACAACTTATTAATTATTATAATACCAGTATTTTGACAGAATTTTGATGTTGTTTGAGAATTTTGGTGAGAAGTGTATGACATCTGACTTTTTCTGCAGATCCAGTGGGGGGAGGTTGAACCCTCCCACTTAAAAAAAAAGGTAAAAGAAATGGGGAAAATAATAAACTTAAAGAAGTAAGTCCATCAATACCTACGTGTATGTAAACAATGTGTCATGTCATGTTTCATCATTGTTTCTTGTTGCAAAAAAATGAGACATTTACAACAAATCTTTAACCAAACTTTATTGACTCCGAAGGAAGTGAAACACAGAAACAGAGAGTTGCCAGTCCACTCGGTTGGCCACCACCATGCCGAGTTTTATTTCCAATCCTTTCCTCAACAAGCACAACATTTTAATGCCTTAATAAGCAGAAACAGTGAACAAGGTCAACTAACTGCATGCAGTTTGGTTGTAACTCAATAACCCAATGCACATATAATAAGCATCAAACTGTTACAACTCTTAACAAGGTTAAAGGTCACTTCGATAATTAGAATAAGTGATTAACTGTAAATCAATGCCTACAGGCCCATTCCTGGGGTATCCTAGTGGCAGCAATGCCACCAGCCCGATCGGGACCGCAAGGGCCCTTTCCCCGTTAAAAGGTTAAAGGTCACTACCAATATCAATTAAGTAATCACAGGTAAATCAATGCCAACAAAACCCGTCCTGGGGTTTCCTAGTGGCAGGAGTGCCACCAGCCCGAGCGGGACCANATTCTAATGGTGTGCATGTACTTGAGTAGTTCCAATGCCCTCCCCGGATGAGCACTAACAAAGATGGAGGAGTACACTAGAAATGCATCTGTCCAGCCTAATATGGAAGTGATTTGTGGTCTTTTCTTCCCATCTTGTAACCACAATTGCCCCGAGTTATCCAGGCTTAGCATGTAACTGGATAGGGAAGGGGGGATATGATGCTCCAGCAATAGATCTAATTCAATGAACTCACTTTTGACAATTTTTTTCTCTGATGTTGGAAGGCACAGTGGCTCCCAGGGGATCGCAAACAGAAACCAGAGGGCCCTCACATGCCCCAGACCCTAGTGAGACATTGGGGCTACCCAAGCACACCCCTACTAGGCTATTGTTATCTACTGACACATTCCGAACAGGAGCCCCACCCAAAGAGAGTGGGATGCTGGTGGACTCACCCGGTGCACGGAGGTTCAGTCCCCCTGCCGGAATGGCTGGAAAACCCTGCTGCTGTGCTGCCCGACCTTCCGCTGCTCTCTGCCTGTGTTCCGTAGACCCCGCCTGGGTTGCAAAGCCACTCGGCTGGCATGGCAGCGAACTGACACCGGGTGCAGCTGGGCCGGGGACTGTAGCCGTCGCCGGAACGGTCAAGGGAACACACACAACTGGGAGCGAAGTGTCAAGACCGCCCGTATTAGCGCTCGCGATACCGCCCGCCATCGGATTCGAAGGTCCAACTGTTCCGGTATCTGTCAAACTCGCCGTCAAAGTCGATCCAGTCGAAGGTTGCAGTTGCTGAACGCAAGCGTTTCCAGAGCATGAGACCGGCGGCTGTTGTCTCATCGAAGGAGGGCGCTGTGCAACCCCGCTGCTGTCCGCAAGAACTTGAGGGCCGAGAAGTGTCTGAATTGCACGCGCCTGAGCGCGAGTGTGTCGCGGAGCTGCCGAGCTACTAGTCCCACTCGTGACGGAAATTTTCGTCGTTGACGGTCTCCCGGAGGCCTCTGGCGCTCTCCGCGTCTTCCCTCTCCCTCGCGGCATCCTAAGAAACGACTAGCCGTCACTAGGCTCAGGAACAGCAGATTTATTACGACTTTCCAGCGAGTAACCGTAAGCTTATTTTTTCTATGTGCGGCAATGGTGGTGGACCCGAAGGAAATGTGACATTTTCGCGCGCAAACTGGCCTGCGCAGGAAACATACATGCGCATAATGCAGCCCTTGATTGGTTAATTGTGCGTGCAGCGCACCGGGTCTGATTCATTCACCATACTCACTCCCCCGGACTCAAAGTTTGTTCTTTCGAAGACAAGCTCCGAAAAAAACTATATTATCGTGGATTTGCCATAAAACATTGTTGGATTCGGGATTTTGGTTGTACATGGCCACAGAATAGACAGTTGGCCCAAGTGTACATGTCATGTACGCACATCCCACCACAAGTAGCTCATCTTGATAAGCCGGTCATCCACTGCATGTACATTCCCTTTGGTTGCTTGCATGGTACTTCTGTAGTGGGTGACAACTTTATTTATTTTATTCATTCCTGATGAATTAAAAAAAATAAAACAAATGAAAAAACTTTCCAATGTGCAGTCCAAGCTTCCTAATGGTATAACAAGTCATAAACAAAATGGACAGCATAATGTACTGGCTAGCAAATGGTTCTACAAATACATGTACCAATGGGATGGGGCAACCGCTGATGAAGCAATGTAGCGAAGCAAACACAAAGTAATTGATCAATATTATGACATGTAAATATGCTTCTTATTGCTGATCTCGACTCAAGACCAGCCATAATATCATAACCTAAGGAGACAGAGACCATGACAGAGACCACAGCTATTGGGACCAAGACCAGAACAGAGACCGGCAAAAAGTGGTCTTGAGACACTGTTATCCATTATTTCTCTAATGTGCATGTACATGTATGTGAAATTGCATTTATTTGTGATCTTTGTTGGCAGTATTATACATATAGGTTCCCTCCAGACACTGAGTTCATGAGAGTCAAAGCAATATCCACATCAGATGTCTGTACTGTCATCTCAGTCCAGCCTGCCAAGGTAGGTTCATGTATTACATAACCAGTAAGCTCGCAGCCATCAAAAAGGCCTTTCCATTAGCCCTGTATGCATGCTTCTCTGAACCCTGCATGTGTAATGAGCTAGGTGGTAGAAGTTTAGAAATTATGTATTACTTTGTTTTGTCTTTAATAATGTTATTTTTTAACGGGAAGCTAAGATATCAATTTCATATTCTTTATATAGACAATGTGTTTTGAAATCTTTTTAATAGATACATGTATTAGACATTAAAGTTTATTTGCAAACTTGGGCACATGAAAACCAGGTTTTATCGGATCAAACCTAGGACTGGCGGAACTTAAATCAAATTTGTAAGAAAGGTACATATACAGTGTATGTTGTATCTTCATCCAAAAATCAAGTTTGGATTTTCATACTGATGCAAAGTGGTGAAAATGTTTTGTTTTTGGAACGTTCAAACTAAATACTGGCTCTTTTAACCAAAGATGATGTTTGATTTGCTAACTAGCAAGCTACATGTATCTCTCCTTAACGGCCAATCAAATGCTGTAAGAACTATGCGCGATGTATGGGACCCCCATCAGAAACCCTGCCTCTTTATATAGACACTACAGGATGTTGGTCTTCAGTCACAATAACCAGACCAGCTATCTGTCTCACTATCCTACATCATAGGTGTATGATGGTAGAAGTAGCCTACATCATTAAAACAAAAAACAAATGTGATCATGATTTGGACGGCTTCTTGTTGTGTGTGTACCAATCTGTGCGTAAATTAACCATGCATGATGTCACACTTATGCAAAATAACCCATGATAATCTGAAATTTGCTTAAATTTTGTACAGAGAAAAAACGTACTGATTAAATGCTCGGGGAACAATTTGGTCTTAAACGGAAGTTTAATCCTTTTGTTTGAATTCAAGGTTTCAATATCGGTCTCGTTCCCTCTACTAGCAACAACTTAAAAATTGTGAAAATTGAACTGTGAATAGTTGCCTGTGGTGAAGTTAGTTCGAATCGCCAGAAAATTGATTTGTTAACATGTGAAATTTGGGGCTGATGATATGGGGCAGGAAGTAGTAATGAAAAGACTTTAAATCATTAAAAATCGCTAAAATATCAATCCCAAATACTAAAGTCCACAATTGTCTGTTGAAAGCTAGAGTGAATATCTACAATACATGTACATCCATTGTCTAAAGTGTTTGGCTCATTACACTATTCATACATACTATGCGCAGCTGATGAAAACTTGCTGTGTGCTTGAAGATACCAGCAACTTGACTTGTCGGGTAGGAGTCGTGGTAAGAGCCATATGCTTTGTACATAAACAGAGGCCTGCTGCTTTGGAGGAGTCTAGCCAAATTCCAAAAACATGGCTGGGAAAGCGTGTGGGCGTATATTGTTTTGCTCTATGATAGAAACGAGGATAGTGGTCCCACAGAAATTTTGAACTGTGGACTTAACAACAGTTGTTTAATTCCTGCCCATTCCATCTTCTTCTTTGTCAAACCAAAAGAGTTTCCTGAAACAGCTCAGTGTTTGTTGACCAACACAACTTTTGTCTTTGGCTTTTTAGTAATTTTGCGAAAAAAGCATTCTTTTTGTCAAGATGTTTTTTCTATGAAGCACTTTAGACCCTTTGCAAGGTTCAATCTTCATCAGAGTTGCCTCAAGCAACGACAGTATAGCAAAGATGCGCCCCGAAGTATGACGTCATGATGACGTCATCACCTCATTTTTTATGGATTTTTGAATATTTCAGTTTTCCCCATAGGTTTGTACACGTTTTTCAACAGCTGGACTTCAGCACTTTCATCGATGTGACTGATTATATACATGTATTACGTGCATACTCTTCGTCCACCAGTAGAGAGGGTCTGTCAAGAAAATTGTGATCATGACGCCATCAGGTGTCACATTATAGGGCGTTTAATGTGCAAACTTCGAAGTCCTATATCTCCTGAAGTAAATACATGTATACATAACTCACTGAAATGAAACTTTACAGATATCTGGAGGGGAATGTGTGATACACAAAAATTGACGTTATGGGATGATGACGTCATCAGTTCGACTAACTTAACATGTCGAAAAAACATTTTCTTTAAGATACATTTACATGTACATGTACATGTTATGATTTTCAGGAGTGATGGTGATCAAATGAATTGATCTGAGTACTAAAAACACACTGATTTTCAGTGAATTGCAGTAAGTTCAATGTACATACATGTACTCATTGTCTATATTAAAATAAATAGCAAATAACTATCACTGGTACTGGTAAATACTTATCATTTGACAAGTGCAGATACATGTATTTGGAGATTGTTCCATATCAGTATGTACATGTACCACTAATTTATTCATAGCCATTTTCATTTTATCAGTGTACAATGTACCTGCAATAATTTTTCTTATAGATAATATTTCTGCAAGCCTGCAGTCTCTTTCAAAATATGAAAACTCTTTCAAAGTTTTCTAGACTGAAAAGTGCACCTTTTTTTTTTACAAACTTCAAATTATCCATTATCCTCTGCACAAGTTGGAGCATTGTTGTTATATGTGATGTCATCCAAGGAAGAGGGATCAGTGTGTAGGTTTTCCTGTTAATGGTGTGAACAAAGAATTTCCTTATTGCAGACATTTATGACAAAGACATGGGTGCTCATTTATTGTTTTTCACACAAACAACAAAAACTAGCAACAAGAAAATAAAGTTAACAAACAAACCAAAAATGCAGAGCAATATCCCTTTAAAAAGTGGTGACAGAAAAGTCTAAAATAAGGTTACTGAGACGTAAAGGTACATTTGAAGGTTGGCGGTAAAACAAATTGATTGCAGCTATATGTACCTTTAAGGAATGATTAGTGATAGTTCCTGCAAATTTTTCCAGATGTCTATACACTGAAGCTACTTAATTTCATGTGCTAATTATATCTCACTTGAAGTAGTATACTTGTAAAAGAAATACTGCTCACTAGTTTGGGCACAGTGGTAATGTAAGGCTTAAACTTTGTAGCTTACAGGTTGATAAGCGTGGCCTGATTAGAGTTGAGTTAAAATGGAGAACTGACACGGTCACAATGATACCTTGGTCGACGATGTTTTATTAGGGAAAACACAGACTACATGTAATATCATTGGACATTAGTGAGGAAGACAGAGTTGAAGACTAGTAGAGACTGTGGAGACGTGGAGACTGACCATGAAACATTTTGGGGGTGATTATATACATGTAGGGGGGGATGCAGGCTGGGCAGTGTAACTTCCTGAAACTGTGGTCGTAAAATCATGGCCTAGGAGTCTTGGGGAGCGGGGGCAGTACTTTGAAATTGACCACAACCAGGAACTTCATTAGGATCTTAATTACCAAGGAATTAAGCGGAAGTAGGATCAAGGATATGTGAGGGACCAATGACTAAATGATTAATTCTGGGCTTACCGGTACAGTAACATAACACCAAGACAGCATTAGTTAATGGCAATTTTCTCTTGATTGCCGGAATTGCAATTTGTAAGTCATGCTCATTGAAGACTGTAACTCAGTAATTAGGATAAATGACAATAATCGTCAACTGATGTGCAGGATAATCAAAGACACTGGCTACAAGTACAAAATGAAGCAGCAGTTTTCCAAAGTGGTTATGACTGATGCCGGAGCAGAAAACAAATGATTAAGTAGTCAGTTCAGAATGCTGCCATAGCTTTCCATAGTCACTATAACAGATTCTGGTCACACTTTAGTCAAAAGTGCAGCAATAAATCTTCGTAGTCACACTGAGTGTTCCTGAATGGTCATCCATCTAAGATGACCAATTATGAGCCACACTCAGTCAAGAGAACAGCAACAGTTGTTTTTGGTCATGAAGACTGATGCTGGTCATCAATCAATGAACAGGATGGCAAATAAAAAGCCACACTCGGTCAAGAGTGCAGCGACAAATGTCCATGGTAACAATGACTGATGCTAGTCATCCAAAGATGAACAGGATGACCACTGATCAGCCACATTCAGTCAAGAGCGCATCAACAGTTGTCCATGGTCACGACGACTGATACTGAATAATTTTTCAGTTAAACCGCAAACCATGTGACATCAACTTTAAAGGAGCAGTTTTTTTGCATACTGGTATGTGTTTATAGCCCATAGACTTTGTTCATGTTTTCAAGTCACAATTATGCTAACTTGGCCATATTTCATCATTATCAAATTGATAGCCAAAAAGATCCTGATACAAGAATGATTGCAAATGGATGATGTCAGCATGACATCCTCAACTGATTTATTATCAAGTTTTCAAACAGCCTGCAGTTGTTTAACAATTGAGGAAATTAAAGTTTCTTCACAAAGAAATGATTTTTTGTCACAACTTTAGTCTTTGCTTTTTGTCTTTCCTTTAAGCCGATTCCCTTCAAACCTGGCACATAGTAAGTACCATCTGAATGTGTACAACGCAATATGCTTTAAGGACCCAGACATTTGGTCTGATTTATGTTTTTCAATTTTCAACAAAAACCTCTTCGTTAGAGTCTGAAACTTAAGTTTTAGGTGTACAAAAAATTATTTTAAAATTTTGTGTTCTGTTTCTGAGATATAACAGTTTTAATGTATAAGCCAACACAAGTAGAAAATAAAAAAGACTCACATTTAGTTTCAATGTAAAACATCTGCCTAGGCAAATAAAACTTCGTTCGAATATAAAATATTACTGTTTTCATGTTGCCTAGATGTACCTCTTCGAATGGTGTAGAGTATGATGTGGGTCGATTATTCGACCCAATACGATAACATAACATTGGAAAAAGTCAACTAAAATAGCACAAAATACATGTACATCTGTTTAAAAATATTTACCATAAGACATTTTGAAGAGTACCTTCTAGTACCCATGGTAGAATGCCATAAATCTGTAACATATAAAGAGAGTAAATATCCCTTGTCAAGGTGAAATCACAGTAAATTCGCGGAAATGCCCCTTACACCCGTGAAAGACGAAATTTTGATCAATGTTATCACACGAATGAGCGCCCTCTGTTGACATGAATAGTCCGCGAAATTCAGCAACACATGCCCGTACATTTTTCTCTCCAATCCCACATGATTTATACAATGTCATTGCATTGAATATATCAAGGTGCTGAAGCCAGTTACATTTTCGACGAAGTGAAATCTCTTCAGTTGTGCTTTATTCGCCCAAGTTCACAGGACTGTACATTTCCAAGCAACTAAAAGCACACAGAGGGAGAAATGTATGAAATTGAACAAATCACTGCCCCCTTAGTATTCAAGAAATATTCTTTGATAAATCATTTGTAATTTTTGGAGAGAGCCGTCTCCAAAACAAATGATACGTCAATTACTGTTGGGGAAGCTTGTCCAAAAAGGCTGAAGCTGATGTTTGCACTCACCAGAGAGTTAATCCCCTAGATGAAGTGGGACCTCGCAAACGGATGCGATATTAGATGAGTTGCAAGTAGAAGCCATGGAAAATGGAGTATCCCAAACTAGTTACTTTGTTTTATATGACATAAAGAGAAAAAACTGTTGATGTTGGCATTAGGCTATTTACAGATGATTTCTGCTATGGAAATAAGTTAATTTAACTTTTAACTTTTTTTGCTTTATTTCCACTGTTAGGAATTTTTGAGTTGGCTTTTCTTTAATTTATATTAATAACATTTTGTGGAATAGAGAATAAATCAAATTGAATCAAATGAAGCCATTCAATTACTTCTCTTGATAAGGCAAAATGAACTCCAGCAGGTATTCCATTTATTTCATGAAGACGTAATTGGCAAACTGTAAACTCAACAATTTATTTCAGAATTTCATCGGCTTTTAAATTGGGGTACGAGACCAACATACATAAAATTAAAAAGCACGCATAAAAAATGCTTGTGCAAATCACGGAAACCTTAGTTTATTCTTTATTTAACCCCAAATCAACAACAAAGATTGTTTTAATACCGCACCGGTACAGCAGAACAATCAGTGCAAACATTTATGCAAGCACAGCGGAAGAGGGTACTATGCATAAATACTGCCCTCTTTCAGATTTTGCTCCTATTTTTTACCATTTCAGTGAATTCTCCGGTTTAAATGTTTTCAACCTAGTTTTCTGTATTTGGAGATGATGTTCAAACATGTTTAATATACTGGTAGTTTTTAGGAACTTGGACCCTTCATTGTCCCGATATCTACTGAAGTCTGGGTCAGATATGGTTTTAAACCTTTGTGCAATGGAGCCACACTGCCTGGCACCTTTCCAACTACTTGGCAGGGAAAGTCTGTGAGCATGCCCTGGCAGATCCCTCACAGTGAAAGGAAACAGCATGTAGTGTAACTGCTGTAGTGCTTCAGCAAAGAGGGCAGCAGTCTCACATACCTGAATTTGATTCCAGCCTACTGTGTGCTGGTAAAAGCACTGTATCTTCTGAAGTGCATGTCCGGTTTGGCCATGTGTGTACTCTGTGTTAAATTTTGAAGAGTGGACTTAACAACAGCTGTTTATTCCCACCCATTCTAACTTTTTTTAACAAACTGAAAGAGTTCCCTGTAACAGCTAGGTGTTTGTCTACCGACAAACACAACATTCGTCTCATTTCATTTTATTTCTTTTGTTACAAAACCAACTTTAATTTAAATTAGGAAAATTTAAGTACAATTATTTGATTAAAATCACAAGCCACATTAGATTATTGTTTTAGCCAGAGTGAAATGCATGCAGTGTAGCACCTGCTTATACCTGCAAAGGAGACAGTTACTTCAGAGATACAGGTACCACATGTACTGGGCTTTAAATGAGACTCTAGGTTTTGAATAGGTTTTTGTCACTGTACCTTTATTAACAAGTAAAAGGTGGATGGACACTGGCACTGTACATGTACATGTACCATATTAAAACTCGGAAATGGACACTTTTCATGTAAATGAATTGATAATAAACCATGATTAACAATTCTTAACCGGATACATGTCATTTAAAATTAAAAAAGCTGATTTAAACCAAAATTGAACCCAAAAGTCTTGCTGACATAGACTGTGTTTATATGTAATGCATTGCAGTGCAGTGCAGTGAAATGATTACATTTGTATGGCGCTCTTACAGACTGTAAGCTGTTTCATGGGACTTTAGTAAAATATAAAAGAAGAATAATGATATGGTGGCTGATTGATTAATTCAGTGGGAGACTTTTGGAGACACATGTCAACCACTACCTGCTGAAAACTCCGGTTTCGCTTACTGTGTGTTAATATACGCATGGCTGGAGTCTCCAAAATCAGACAAAGGGACCTGGGCCTTGTAACAAAGACCCTACTCAGAACAAAAGACCATGCTGCTGGGAATTACCGACATTTTTTCACTCTCAATAGGGGAGATGATCCAGCCTTGTTTTGAAACTGTATACCACGGTTTGTGGCATTTAGAGAGATTACCACCAGGGACAAAAGCGCTCCACCACCGCAGCAATGAGCCACACAGCACCGCTGCATGCTCATCTGGCCCCTATTGAAAAGAGGTCAGCAGCAGCGCACTGTGCGAGGTTCATGAACAAAAGAAAGTTTTATAACATCGCACAATGTGGGCGCTTTTTACAAGGCCACAGCCTGGCTGAAATACATGTACTCGGGCATCAAGAGATTTTGTCTGTAACTGACTTCCCCATTTGAAGCAAGATATGGGAAATCAACCCTCCAGGTGTCATACCAACAACAGATTTGGCTATATTTTGATTCTTGTATGTAGAAACTGCGGCTTGTTGAGCAGCAAGGTCTTTAAGTCTCTTAAGAGGAAGGTCAAAGCCATCCAAGATTGTACGAGTAGTGGGAAAGGTTCTCTTAACCACTTTGTGCCGAGGTACCTGGTTTCAGGCACATACATGCACAAGTAGGCTTTACACATAAAGCCAGGGAGCCCGAAGCCGGACAAAAGAGCTACACATAGGCCATATAACAAAAGACTGTACTCAGATCAAAAGACTGGATTTGCCAACATTTCTTCACTTGTCAATATCAGAGGAAATTGTTCATTGTTTTGAACGATGGCATTCAGAGTGAGCAGATTACCACCGGTGACAAAAGTGCTCCAGCGCTCCAATGATGAGTGATACAATACCACTGCACACTAATCTGGCCCCATTTGAAAAGATGCCAGCGGTGCACTGTGCCAGTTTCAGGAAAAAGTAACTTATGTAACACTGCATAATCTGGGCTCTTTTTACCAGGCGGCAGGCCTAGCTGAAATACTTGAGCACCAATAGATGTTGTCTGTTAGATTAGTATAGACACCAGACAGTCATTCGTGTGGGTGTAAATGTCAAGTAAATGAAGTTATGAATTTTTGAAAAATTTTGAAAATGGAAAATCATGAAAAATGCCTGTATGTGTGTGTAACCTGGAAAAATAGCTCAAGATCAATAAAGGGAAAAAACTAAAAGAACAAAATCTAAACGTGTGGGAAACTCGCTTTATGGCAACAAAAACTAAGTGAAATCTTTCAGGGAGGGATCATGAGATTACTCTACAAATAAAACTACAAACAGAATTTAAATTTTTGCTGCTAAATCTATGAACCAAATTAATTTCGCTAAACAAATTTTAAAAATAAACTACCCTGGTTTTAATTGAAGACTTTAACAAACAGACTGAGACCTAGAAAACCTAGATCAACCTGATCGAGGCCATCAAAATTTGAACAAAACCATAGACCAAACTGTAAAAGTACAAAAAAAGGATGAACGAATCAAGTAACTTCAATTAAATAAGAAAACCAAATAAAAACAGAAAGACCAGAGTGAATTTTAAGAAAAAGAAACCAAAAAAAAGAAGACCGACAACAGTGCTTAAAAGGAAAGTTACAAATCAAAAGCACTTAAGCTTAAACAAACAAGTCTACAGCAGACCAGATTTTCGAGGCAGAACTTGCGAATAAAGGAGCAAGAAAAACATGTGGTGTGCTCACTTCACTGCTGACCTGCAAACTGAGAGGCTACTTGAAAAAGGCATGGTCAAGGAAGTGTTCTGGCCCTAATTTGCATACAATGTAAGGGGCTGCCCAGCTAAAACCAAGGGGCACAACTTAACTCCCTCAAGGATGATGCAAGGTGTAAAGGGGATGTCACATTAACCACAAACCTTTTGAGGGTAACACTCCTATATGTATATAAAGTACAACTGGAAATTGCCTCTGCCACATGTGCATGGCCATTTTAATTGAACCCAGCAGGAAGTGGTTAAAGTCTCCAGGCGAATAAAAATGCACAAGGTCTCTGTCAGGCCGGATGGCTATTTCCCTCCATTGTACATTAATGAACCTGATCCAAGTTACAGTGATACTGTGAACTTCTGTCTCACTTACTTAGGGCTAGGTTTAAAGTTTGATATATACATTGTAAATTGTAATTTATAACCGTCAAGAAAAATTGATCATAAACAGGTAGCCTTGTTTATACACCATGAACATATTGAAGTTAAAGGCACATGGACCAAGTGAAACTAGAACATCAAAGATTGTCAGATCATCTTGAAACCTTGTGTAGTACAATACACCTACTTGGTCCATTTTAAAATCCTTAATTAAAAATCTCTGGTGCATAGAATTTGTCTGAATTTGGGCAGTGCATGTTGTAAAGGATGTCTTGGAATCTATTTATACATGTACCGGTTTTCCTTTGCTTCACATTCAACTTCGACCTCAATGGCAACATCACAGAGATCTGTCACATATAGCTCCTGTCACTGGATTTCTTCTCTCGTTCATTGTGACAATTTTCTCTGGCCTGTGCTTGTTGTGAGGGACTTTTGCTCTATGGAAACTTGCATGGAACAGCTGATTGTTTCAGCGTCAACTTATGATATTGAAAACTTGAAAAGGAGAGAATAAAGCTACCGGTATATGTATGTTTAGATTAAAAGTATTTCATTCTGACAGTTTTGCAATGCATGAGGAATTCTTAGAGAAAGCAAACTTATTCACTGTATTAAAATGCAGCCTGCATGTATATAGAACCTGTGGAGGAGATGATGGAATGACAGTATTTGTCATGGGAGGAAAACCCCTAAGAGATACAGTCCTCTCAGGAAAACCCACACAATCCATTTGGCAATTATGTGTAAAACCAAATCCAATGTACATGCAGTGAAGTCCGAGTCACATCGGACTCTACACTGACTTTTCAATATTCGGTCATAGACTTGTCAGTATTACTTGGGCAACATGTGTACATGTACATCAGACTCTTTACTGACTTTTCAATATTCGGTATGGACTTGGTATTAATACTGATATTTGAGTGACAAGTCCATGACCAAATGTTGAAAAGTCAGTAAAGCGTCTGACGTTACTGGGACTAAATGCAGTGCATGAACCAGGGTCTCAGAGGCAGGAAGGTGAGGAAAGAACCACTGTGCCAATGTGACGGCAGTGGTTACTTCCTTCTTTCCAACAACTAAAACTTTCTTTGATGCTCATCCTGACCATACACTAATAGGCAATACATCTTCATTACTGCAACTGTACATGTAGGCCCAACTTATGAATACAGGCTTACATTATTGATGCATTGTCAACTCAAAATATTGTAAACAGAAAGAGTTCCATAATAAAGTTCTCTAATTTTCCTATGTAGTGACTTATGTGACCCCGATTGTTACAAGTCAATAAAATGGGAGAGGACACGTCGGCTAAGATTTCTTGATGTCGGTTTATTTCTGAAAAACGGGAAAGGAAATAAATAACAAGTCTTTCCTCGTCTCTGGTCAGCATTGGAATAACTGTTAGTATTTACAAACTGAATCTAAATGAATAAAACAAATGAATTACAGCATACCGGTAAATAATTTATGTCTTAACTACATAAAGGACATACTAGTAAACAAATACTTGAAGTAGAATGAGGTGCAAAATGACGGCTTTTGGCAATTTCCTGCCAGACCGTATCTTACGGCTGCCATCTTGGAAATTTACACCAAAATTAAGAAAAATCACTTCAAAACCAAGAAAATATTGAAAATAAAAGAATAACAAATTGACCTGGAAAACGGGAAATGGAGAGGAAATAAATAACAAGTCTTTCTTCGTCTCTGGTCAGCATTGGAATAACGCCGATGAGGGTCCCGTTTAGGTCGCCTATTCAGATTGGCTGATGGATTGTAATAATAAGAGAAAATATTTAAAACCAAAAGGGTAACGGGCGAAACTACAAAATTATGAGGGGGGATCTTTTTTCAGTTCGGTGACACAAGCCCCAGATAGCAATCATGTCATCAAAGCAGTGAGAAAGTACTTAAAATTTATCAGACCAGTCTCATAGGGTTTGTACACAAGGTATCCAGTGAACAAGTTCCACACTTTTCATACAAAGAGCAATAAGACAGATCTTTCCCTGTACACAAAAGAGAAATCTTGCCATTATTATGTCTGGTTATTTTCAATGTTACTGTTTGTAATTGTACAAAAGACACCTGACGTTACTATTTATATGTGTATTGTTCATAATCCGATGGAAGAAAATGCCCCTTGCAGACTACAGAGCTTGATGACGGCCACCACTTTTTAACGTCCTTGAACATTTAGTTTGTCCGTCTTATTGTCAATGGCCACAAATTTTGTCTTTAGGGAATCTATGTCCACCCCTCTGACCACAGCCGGGCACAGCATAACATGTACAGGGCATAATTTTTAAAATACTCCTTGACTGCAACTCTGCATTTACATGCAAATTGCCATGTATGTACAAATGCTGATTTTCTTCCAGGACCCTTGAAGGGCGGCCTCGTATGTTGAACAGCAGAAAGTCAAAAGTCTCCCATTACTGACTGATAATGCAAGTTTAATACTTGTGCATTCAAACTTTCCAATTAATACATTGCACATTAGTGCTCACAGACAGGAATTTGCTATTGAAAATGTGCAAACACTTGAAAAGTTAGATATCAGTTGGAAACAAAAATTAAAATTGGAACATTTTGCCTCTCCAAAATTTAAAAGGTTCAGTCTACTGCCTGCAACCTACGCAGATTACCAATACATAAGTATTATTTCCTGGTCCATTACTTCCAGTTGCTAAAATCTTGATCACTAATAGTGCATCCTCTCTCACTCGCTCCCTCGAAGGCGTCGGCCTATTAGTCCTCTTTTTTCCATAACATGTTGTTCCAGTGCTGAATTTTTGGGAGTTTTTCCTTTGCTAACAAACTTAATGAATTACACAGCTATTGGAGTAGTTTATCCACATTAAAATTGAAATATGCAACAACCCAAATGTGCACTGGAACATACATAAGGTATACTTTTTCCACAAAAACGTTTTATGGGAAAGGACTCCTTGTAAGCTGAAAATGGTACTAGTATGAAGGTGTTGTTTCAATTTTCTCATTTAGGTATTTAGGTTAGGTATAATACAAGCACAAATTTTTAGGCTGGACTAATGCTGGACTTGGGCTGATGTTTTGAGTCTTTAGGCCCAAATATCCGAATCAGAGTCACCCAAACTGAGTTTGAGTTTGGGAAATAATGGACTCAGTCCAGACTTGAGTTTCTCAAGTCCCACTATAGCACTTGCCCTCAGATTTTGGAAGTATTGAGGGTGCATTTGTTTTTAATATTTCTGTACTTTATTTCTTGACCTTTTCAGTGCCCTGTGTATGACCAGCATCGCAATGTTGAGTTTCTTGGTCAGTTTCAAACTGTTACAAAGCAAGGAGCCATCACAGTGCAAGTAAGTTTAAGGGAATAATTTTGTACTTGGCCAGTCTTTCATGTGTGTTTAAGACTGGCTCAAAGGCATGCAAATAGTCTAAAAGATTCTTCTTACACTGACCTAGTGCCCACATGGCAAATGCTGCACACTCACAGACTCTTGACCAATAGGAATGGGAAATAAGAACCCGCTGCTTCACCTGACTCGGACCGGCCAGCCGACCCTTGCAAGCTCGGTGGTTGAGTGGTTAAGACGTCTATACTAGTAAGCAGGAGGTTGTGGGTTCGAGTCCCACCCGAGTAAGCTTGTGACTTTTTTCGCAAGCTCTCAGACAAGCACTGAGCATACAGTGTTTATTGATATATACGTTGGGTAAGTGCAAAACCTGTTATATAAATCAATAGAAATGGATTAAACTGTCTCATATCCAAGTGTCAGCCAGATTTCGCTCAGTGGGCATCATCAAATTGCAACGGGCATTGTCAGTGTTTGTACAGTCACAATGCATGGAAAAACCAGGGATTAAAATGATGATTACATGTACATTTTAAATGCCTGCATGGAGACTACTTCAATCCATTTAATAATTAATCCCAATAGAGTTTGTGTCATTTAACAATTAGCAGAAAATCTCCAGTTAATTTGATATGACCACTCACTTGCACCAGTCCACTCAATGGAAGCAATGCTAGTCTTTGCCAATCAATCACTTAATGCTATTGTGTGGTGAAGATTAAAAAACCCATTGTATGGTTCATCAGCTGTGACTTGCTATAAGCAAGCAGCAATACCAATGCAGAGATGCCAACTTTCAAATGGAAAAATGTAATCCCATCGCCTGATTCCGAATTACCTATTACAAATGAACATTTCAAAAGAAATGCATTCAAACCCTATGAGTTGAAGTTTATTATAAAAGTCATTATAGTTAAGGCCCCCAAAATAGTTCTGCTTCCGGTTTCCCAACTGACCCTAATTTTTTGGCAAAACCTTTAAATTGTTATCAGCAAGTTAGAAAAAAACCCAACAAAACAAATCAACAATATTACAATATATCTTGCTTTCTTGTTTTCACAGAACACCTCTCAACAACTTAATTTGACGTTGATAGGCTTGTATTTAAATGTTTTCCTGCTTCCAACATTCACAACTTTTAAAATGAAACTTCCATTTTTACCACAAGTTCCCTCCACGTTTTGCTATGGCAGTGGTGAAAACCACTTATGCAGTGCTCAATGCAATGAAGCAATGCTGCAGTGGTTCCTGTCACATCATTGCCAAAGAAGGCATGGTGGAGGTGCACCAACCAGTCTATTCAATACATGGCAAAAAAAATTGATGTTACAAGAAGATTTCTCCGAGTAAATTCATAGAACTTGATATCTTGTCTACGTATGTATTTTCTGTGCTCATGAATTTAATTTAATTTGAGGTTGTATTGCTCATACTTGAAGCAAACATGTCCACAAAATTTCCTGCAGCACCACAAGATGTATTGCCTGCCCCTGATTGAGTTGCATCATACACGCTGAACACACTATATATGGACACTGTTTGCCAGTTTCCCCGTTGTGATAATCTGACTGGTGTTGTGCATAATGGTGTGAATTGTTTACAGATGTTGCAAACAATTTTTTTTCACTTTTGTAGCAATGTTTGGTAGCTTTTGCCCCCATTCAGTCATCTCAATAAAATTTGACCTCCTAAAAAATGTCCCGACCTATCAACTTTATTTTTGAGAGGCATGTATAATACATGCAGAGGTTTTTTTGCCAAACTTAAGTTACATGTTTTTCCGTTTTTCATGTTTTTCTCAATGTTGTAAGATTTGACATGGTCAATATTCACGATTATCATATCACAATTACATGTACATGTGCTCCAAAACACATAGGCTAAGGCCGTGTCCGAAAGGGGCTTCCAGAGCTACGACTAGGTCTAGTGTCTGCACGTCTCCACACATTTCCAATGGAGTGAAAACCGAGACCTAGCTCTAGACAACAGATTCAGATGCAGCCTAAGCTTCTCCATGAGATGTTGCAAGATTTCATTATTGAGATCTCATCTTGAGATCTTCTGTTGACTTGTTTCCATTGTGCAAAACAAAGTCCAGTTGTTCACCTAAAATCCCAGAATCAAATCCTTGATTGTCTTCCCCTAATCAACTTAGCATGACCATGACATTCAGGACTCCTCAACGTGTTTAATGCTATCTATATTCATGTACAGTGCATAAAAAGTGCAATCGTACCTATTTCCAAAGTTCATCACCAAGTCAATCAGGGTGAGCATGTGCTTCAACGAGTTTGTTATGCTACTCATGCACCTTGGACACACAAACCGTGGAATGCCAGAGACACATTTCTGATGTGCACATTGAGAGGCCAGGTCCAGGCACATATATACACAACTTAAGGTTTTGCACCTTGGAATTGGAAAACCTTGATTGTATAGTCATAAACGGACAAAACAAATTGTAAAAATTATGCCTAAATTGTACAAGTTTGCATCTCTGTCAATGACCTCAAAGTAGGTGAGACCCTAATGGCCAGGGTGTTGGCTTGTACATAATGTAACTTAGCTGGGTAGACTGCTAGAAAAATTGTACACATTTTAAATTTAACAATTGACTTAAGTTGAACCATATGTATTCGATAGTAACCAATTTACTGTGTAAAAATACATTTAGTAGTAAAATTATCTGTCAAGTACTTTTCAATATGATATTTAAAAATATGATATACATGTATGTGTGTATGAGCATGCCCTTGTCAGCCTTGTGTTTGTAAAGAAATTTTGGACCTATTCAAGTTGTTGAGAAAAAAGCGTCCCCCAATAACTATTGTTCCACATGTTTGTAGTCCTCACAATTACATGCCACTGTGTGAGTGGTTGAGATTGTTTTACCCGAAAACAAAAAAGGTCCATATAATGTAGAGTTTCAAGACATCATTTAGACTCGCACACATCCACATAATACCCTTCTCATCTAAGATACATGTATGCTTTGAAGAGGGGTTTGCGGGTCATGGTTTTCTGTCATAAAATGAAGAGAAATAAACAAGGAGATTGTCAAATCTGTAGCTTGAAGGAATGTTCACAGTGGATAGAATCAAATTTGCCTGCAGTTTTATTGACTTTAGAAAAAAAAGGAATACCTATGTATGGTAGGTTCACCATCTAAAGTGAAGATTTACTTGGCATACTCTGAAATTGGTGTGTGGCTTGATTTAGATGATACCCAGATGCCTGTTGAACCCAAAAGGTCACAGGTTGATGTCATTGTGGTTAAAACTATCTGCTTCCTAAAGCAGATAGTCTCCTGCATTCATATACCCCTGCCCAGCCTACATATGGAAATTCTCCATGTGCCTATTACAATTCGCTGAAAAGACTTGATTATGCATGCTGCCCCTTGACCCTCCACAATGCACTGCGATCCCGCTGCTATGTTAGTCCCTCTTTTCTCAGCATCTATCATTTACAGACATGTCTTTTATGGCATTTTTGGAGTTTTGAGTTCCATACCTTTCGCGTTTGTGAATTGACTTTATTCCTGTTATGAAATAAAGAGTGATTCCTTATCTGTTGGTAAGAGTGCTTATTCTCATATTTTGTTCTTTGCATGCTGTGTTTTTGTGGTTCTTTTCTGCCCCTTTTTTCTGTGCATCATATACAGGTTTGGGTCTGACGTACTGTGATGCGTTGTGTGGAGTGGCCATTACACAGGGCTGGCAACCCTTTGTTCTCTATGTGGTGCGTGCGGCCCAACACTACATGGGTTTGGTTGCGGAGCAGGGCTTGGTGGGCTACCCCGCTCCTCTGCGGTGCAGTTTTGCATTATCCAATTTGCGGATACCTGTGATCATGATTGTCAGGAAGTAATGACCTGTTCTTCTTTCTTACATGCTGCAAATTCCAGGCATTGCTGCCTACCGCATCCCGGACGAACCTGTTGACCGATGGTCCAGCCGGCAATTGGTTCCACAGCGGGTTTGCCACACTCTGCCGCTTCTGCCATGGGTGAGTCGGCGATTCAGCATGGTGCTCAGCTTCCTATTGCTTCGGACGATGATGCCCCATCCGGACAGCCTACCGTGTCTGTTCCATCCACAGGTTTTATGTTCATTAATGCCTACGGTAGATGTCATTGCCCTACCTGCAGACTCATCGAACCCTCTGATGTCTGAAACTTCATCATCGGAGGCACTCAGGCGTGTAACAGTCAACCGCAATGTCTGGATGGGCCCCTCTCTCGCTCTGACCGATGTTCACACCTTTCAATCCAGTACCCATGCTTCGACCGCCCTAATTTGCCGACTTTTCGTATATTCTCCCACTTGATCTGGCCACGCCCACATTGCCATCTGGATGTGAGTTTTTGTGGAGTGGGCGGGCCAAAGATTACATACTGTGACTGTTGTGAGGTCTGACAAAGTCTGTCTGCTGTCCGCACTCACTTTTTTTAATGGTTGGCCATGATGGCGTTTTCTGACTGCACCTAGCTTAATTGAAACGAAAAGGCAGTCTTGGCATGTATTTGTTGGTTTTACTATTTTATCCACGCGTTATCTCTATGCCAGCGAATAAATGGAAGTGTGTTAGCACTTCGATGTATTTCGAAAGTACTTGGTTATGGAGTGGTCTTCAATCTTTGGATGCTCCCTTTCCTGCAATTTTTGTATTTTTATAATGCATACGGAATGATCTTAATTCCCTTTGCATGTAATGATATGGCCGTAGTCCTCCAACTTCAGGATACAAATGGCCACATCAAACAGAGGGCACATCAAACAGAGTACAATCGTAAGAGGAAGGACACGAAAGGAGTTGGAACTTTGGGCACTTCAAAGGGTCCAATGATGGTTGCCACCGAGTCAGACGAATAATAGAAGACATTCCAAAAATGCCCGGTTTTTGCCTGTGTCTTAGCCGGACAAGCGGGGCCAGTAATATCCTAGCAATACTTGTAGTTTTTTGCTTGCAATTAAATACAAATTGTCAATATGACCAGGAAATAGAGAGAGGAAAAATTCCTGATATTAGACCTACTTTTTCCATCATAAATAAACTGTGTAAATTTTGATACACTGTGCCATTATCCTTGCAAAGTTTGTAATTTTATTCTCCGTCCAATACATCAGTGTTCAAAGACTTGGTACGAATTTGGCTAAGACTGGCCAACAAAATGTTCACTACTACTGGAAAGCTTAGTTCATTTGGAACAAAATGCACTATTTCAGCACAGGGAGTGATCGTGAAATCTCATAAAATATGCTTTGTACAAATACCATAATGAAAATGATTTAAACAAAACGATTCAAACAAAATCTTGTGAACAACTGAGCTATTTATTCCCAAAATAACTCCAGAAGAAAGAGCTCATCAAGTGCAATGACTGTACATATATATTTAGAGCACACAGTGTAATGCAAACAACTGTGCAAGCATTAAATTTGATGTTGTCATGAGATCATACCTAGCACCAACAAAGGCATGAATATTCAATTTCCTATACCTCAGTACACAAAGTTTTAAGGATGCAGATTACCATCGATAAATTGCGGTAAGATCATAGGGTACAAAGGGGTTTTGTGGTTGTGAAACAGATGGTCCGAAGCAAGCATTCACTGTGCTCTGGCTATGGACATACCAGGCATGCCAGAAAGCGGTAATTGGCCAGATGTTATAGCCCGGGTAGTTCAAACTCCTTCTGTGTCCTTCCTCCATGGTTCAATGTAACAGGGCTCACTTATTATGAATACATACATGTGGGCTCTTCCATTCCATGCCTCCGGGATCTGAGGCACCGCCTCTCAAGACAAACACAGCAACAAATTAGAGCTCCAAGTGGTGTTTAACGCTCTTCACCACTTTTGACAACACCTAGTGGGTCGTTCTGTTCGAGTCCAGAGCGACACTCCACGGCAAGGACGTACATCAACCGCCAGGACGGCACTCGCTCCACTGAACACTGCACCCTTGCGTGGCACCTCTTCATGTGGACGAATGAAGAAGAGATCACCCTCCGAGCCGTCCACATACAGCATAGCAGTGACACTCTCTCAGGGTGCCGTCCAACCAACAGGGTGGATTCTTCGCCCAAACGTGGTCAGCCATATCTTTACGAATATCGATCCCCATATTGACCTTGTCGCTTCCACCAACAAAACCTATCTTCCGAAGTTCTGCTCCAGGTTCCCTCACCCACAGGCATGGGCGACAGAGGCACCCTACAGTTCAACTGGTCGGGCCTTCTGGCATATGCCTTTCCTTCAATATCCCGTGCGACCTGTCCAAGATAGAACAGGTGCCATGTTGGGTCCTCCTCATCGCCCGGTTCTGGCCTCGCCAACCATGCTTTCCGAGACTAACAATACTTCTGGTGTGATGGCTATTGGTCCTTCCACCCAGGGAGGACATTCTTCGTCAACCCAAGTTGGGGGACTTCCATCCACCACCGGGAGATCTTCACTTCACGTGCTAGATTTTGTCCAATGATCACTCAGAATGTTGGGCCCTTCTGTGGACGCTGCATCCATGACGGCCTGGGGTTGATGACTGTCCACTCGCATAATTTACATCAGCCAACTGCAACATTTTACCAGATGGTTCATCGACCACGATGTTTCTTCAACCGAAGCTCCTGTGAGTTCTGTCACAGACTTTCTTATGTATCTGTTCCACTTGGGCCTCCAGATTGCCACCATCTGCAACTACTGGTTGGCCTTAACAGCCGTTTGTTTGGGCTTCAGCGATGGATCGATGGTCTCTGATAATGCTTCTATCCACCATCTTCGTCGAGGAATGTTTGTCGAGCGTCCTCATGTCAAATGCCTTGCTCTATCCTGGGACCTTGGAAGCGTCTTACGTGTTCTTGCCAGTCCTCCCTCTGAGCTGCTTTCTGCTGCATCTTATCTCCATCTCAGCATCAAACTGGTGTTCCTCCTTGGGTCGTTACATCAAGACATGGAAGACACAGTAGCGAACTGCATTCTCTATCGATGGCCGAAGGTCACATCTTCTGGGAGCTGCATGGGGTTCACCTTATCCCAGCCATCAAGTTTTTGACGAAAAACCAGTCGCTTACCTTCCAGCCTCTTGACATATTTGTTCCCGACATAGCCTCACTTTCGGGAGGTGACTCTGACAAGAAATGGTGTCCAGTTTGCACTCTTAAGTGGTACCTTGCCAGGACCAAGCGTTGCCGAGAGTCTAGCTCTCAGCTCTTCATCACTACGACAAATCCCTTCCGTTCTGCGTCAAAGGACACTATTACCCAGTGGATGGTATCGGCCATCATCTTCGCGAACCGAGACTGGCCAGCATAACATGACGAGATGGCCCGATCTTGCACCATGGCCCTCAATGTTCGGACCACTTCTGCATCCTGGTCATACTTCAGAGGAGTTCCTCTAGCAGAAATCCCCCTCCACCTTCACCGAGTGCTATCTGAAGGATGTTCTGCAGAGCGCAGCAGCCCTTGGCTGAGCAACCTTGCACTCGGCAGTCCAGACAGTGCCTAGCACTGTCTCGGGCCAGACGGTGAATACTTCATCGTAGACATTTCTTTCTTCTGGTGAGTGTTCGCTTTTAGTAACTACACTAGCTCCCGTCACCAACCCACCTCCAGGGTACGGTGCCACTCTGCATATGTAGGCTGGGCAGGGGTATGTGAACGCAGGAGACTCCTCCCCCACATTAGTGTGGGTCGGGTCTCCCAGTGATACTTACCCCTGCCCAACCGCTCCCACCCGTCCTTCCCCACTTTGGCTCCAGGGGTTTTCTCTGCTTCGAAAAGAAGGATGAACATGGCGGCGGGATCGTACTACATTGTAGAAGGTCAAGGGGCACCATGCATAATCAAGTCTTTTCAGTGAATTGTAACGGGCACATGTGAAATTTGCATATGTTGGCTGGGCAGGGGTAAGTATCACACTAGGAGACCCAACCCACACTAATGTGGGGAAGGATTTTTATGATCTCAAATTAACATCATGGATTTATTCATGGACGTTTCTTTTTTTCTCTCTCTTTTCACAGAAAACAAATTATCCAGGTGGTTATTTCTTTGTGGTTGTAGTGGTGCAGCCAACAGATAAAGACTGTCTCGGAAAAGCTGTACACTTGGTGCCTATACAAAACAGTAAGATGTAATCAAAGTTCTATTTAAAAAAAATTTAAGTGTTTATGTAAATTAAGTGTCAATTCATTACTCTCTTCGAAAATTTGAAAAACTTTATGCTTACAATTGCTTTACAAGAATATGTGGAGAGCAAGTTTCTGTAAGAGCACTCATATTTCTATAAATATGAGTACCTAGATGTATTTGATGATGTACTCGGTATGCCATTTTTAAACCGAATGCACTAACCCATACTCTCACATGACCTACTAGTTGTGAGATAGTAGTGCACCAAATAGATGCTGTGAAGTGCTCAGAGATGACACAAACTCTGTGATTGACTTAAGAATTCCAGCAGTTGCTGTTTGTAATGAGAGAACTGGAACATGGAGGAACAATGCATGAAAGATCCCACACTAAAACCAAGCTGGAGGTCAAGGCTGTGAAACTAGGAAAGGCATTGTCAGAAATTTGTACCAGAAATAAGCAATGGAGCAGCCTCTCAGAGCCTACATGTACATATAGGAACCTAGATAGAGCCGGGCATACTCCTCAAAATGATGAACCTCCCAGCCTGTCATTGTGATGGTAAGGAGCAATGGACTACCGGTAGGTTGCCAAAGCAGAGCATGCCCCCCTACTAAAATGGCCTATTCAAACCAGTTGATTTTTTAATTGGATTTAATTGGAATGTAGTGGGTCCAGTTGGCAATGAAGTGGTGTTCATTTGGTTTCAGGTGGTGTGTTTTCTCTCCCATTCATTTTCTCTCGTCAATTGAAGATTGAAATGGGATGCAGTTGGTTTCAATTGGATTTGTTTTCAAATGGGAATCAAACGGTATGCTTTCTCTCTGTCTGTTTTTCTCGGTCAATTGGAAATTTCAAGTTGGACGCAACTAGTTCCATTTGGTTTGCTTTCAGCTTGGTTCCTCCATCAAATGGATTTTTCTAATGGGACTCAATTGGTTTGAATTGGCATTCACATGGTGTCAATTGATTTGAAATGGTCCAACAGAGAAGAGGGCCAAATTTACTATTCAAACCAATTGAACCCAATTGGATTCCAATTGATTCCAAGCAAAAGCAATTGGTTTTGGAATTGGTTATTGAGTTGGTAAGTGAATTGGATCCAATTAAGATGTGAATTGGATCCAATGGGTAAGTGAATTGGTCTCAATAGGTAAAAGAATTGGACAATTTCAGTAGGGCCCAAAATATAATTTGTTAGATGATGTACATGTAACTACAAGGTCACTTTTACCACCTTTTTCACCATGAAACCTATTATATCCCACCAGCCCATAGAAGAATCTGATCTTGCGTTTTTCATGTTCTGTTGTTTGATATTTAAAGCATTAAACGGCTTTGTGTACAAATGATACTTCAAAAAATATCAAAACAAATGTAGTTTTGTGCCAGTTGAGTGTTTCCCACCCCACCCCTGAATCAATCTCTGTATTCAAGAGAACTGAAGTGCATTGAATTTTGATTAATGATAAATTAATTGAATGATTCTTGTACAAACTGGAGCAGCAATTTTCAAATTTGCTGCCTGTGAGTTACAAACAACTCTGAAAACATAGGGTTTTGTTATTGATAAAGAAATCATATACTTTTTGTTCTATTGCAGTGACCTCCCAGTTTGTGTTACACAGTGACAAAAATCGGAGCAAAGAGATAACAATAACTGTAGAAACGATTTTACCATGTAAGTATATGAAGATAATGAGTGTTGTTTTGTAATGATCTAAGGGGTTGTCGAAAGGGAGGCATTGGGCCAACACCTAAATGTTATCAGTATATTATGGGGAAAGACCACACAGAGTGCAAAAATTTGTGATGACTTTTATAAAGTTGATTTCTTGATGGGCCAATATCTCGAGAACCATATGTCCGTTTGGGTTGGAATTTGGCTCAGACAAAGCCAACATGTGTTGTAAGTGAAAATCTGGGTGATGTCTGATGTTTCTTCAGAACAAAACAGGTATTTTCAGACTTCCCTTTTCAAGACTGTTTATAGGAAAACTAGATGTGCTGATTGTTTGGGAAATTTTATGATTTCCTGTGGTGTCGTTAGAAAGTATGACCATAGATTTACATATTAGACAGTGTCTGATTGACCTGATATTCACTTAGTATTACATGTACATGTAGAGCCTTCCACATCATACATGTAGCTCTCCTTCACTTGTTGTACGTGGAGGTCAACAGGATGGCAAGGAGCTGGGTATTATTGATAACCACAACCTTTGCATGACTGACCAGGTCAACAGCTTCTATCATTCATTCCTTCACTACACTTGTGGCATTGGCCAAAGAAGACAATATGTTGTGCTCATGCATCTACCAAGTTTTATGGTCAGTGAGCATGGAAACATACAGCACCAAGTCTCTGGAACAACCAAATAGACCCTATTCATACTTCTGATTTTCTCAACATTCTTTGACTTATCTTTTTAAGTGATATGTTGTGCTCATATGCTTTGTTGTATTCATTCCATACTGTATTAAGGTTTACATTCTTCACGTTTTTATACAAAGTTTGCTCTACTGCTCCATTTTTATCTGTTTTGTACCGTACTGGTGGATTATATTAATATTAACATTCATTTTATTGCAATATGATCGACTTGTTCTCATCATGCACAGTTATGGCAGTTGTGTGTCCAAGCCTTTAAAGTTACCTTAATTGACTTTATTGCTCTATGTCTGCTCAGGTCCTGTTGACTTTTATTTCCTATTTTATTTACTACTTTTTTGGGATTTCTTCTTCACTCAGGGTTACTGCCCAGACCTGTAAGGTATTTTAGCCATTCTTTTAAAGCTGTTATTTTTATTTTTATTGTAGAGTGCTGAGGGGCTTTTGTGTAAAGTGCTACATAAGCTTTTTGTGTTATTATAGGTTTTCCTGGCTTCATGAATTGATAATACCAGCCTTTTGTTCATGAGCAAAATAGAATGAACATTCAAAATCCCTCTTTCACTTCTGCAATCCAGTATTCGTTTCAAATTGTAATCAGTCTATTTTTCTAAATATGCATATGATTTTACATGAAGTGTTTTAAAGACATACCTTGTCAAGGATTGAAATTTATTTGTGTTAATGGAATTTATATGTGTAGAAATGCATTGTGAAATGTTTGAATATTTATGATTGAACTAAACAGATGTACATGTATGTAGTCTTTTGCAATATTCAAACTATTGTATAAATCCTAAATAAACACTGACACTGATGAAAACCTTTCCTCTTGTGCTCAAATTTTGCTACGGCTACATCATACACTGAAGTAAAAGTTCACATAGGCCTTCTAAATATGGCCTACCAAGGGAAATACAGAAAAATCCTGGAGCAGAATGTCCTCATTGATGCCTTTTGGGCTGACAATGCTGCCCACAGAATCTGCAGGTAGGAGATACCATGGGTATCAAGCACTCAACAGCCAGATCAGTCATCGGTGTATACCTCTCAGATGGTCATCAGAACAAGCTCCTGGAAGGAGGACCCCCCCCCAAAGAAGATTGACAGTGACATGAGAGATTTTCTTCTACATTATGTAGATAAAACCTCCTAACTTCGCAACAAATTGTGATCAACCATGAGCTGGTCTCCCAATAAGCACTTTGTGACCACTAGTGCCATAGCTAGAACTCTAGATGGGTGTGCTTGTAAATCATTAGCTGGCAGATTTTCCCAGAGAATTTTGCCACGTGTATTAGATGCACAAAATAGATTGTAAACTGGTTTCTACAGGTTGGTATCCTTAGAGACACTCTCGATGACACTAGATAAAACACGTGGCCTATCAGTCTCATCGTTGTGCTTCTAATGGAGAGCCAGCAAGACATGCTGTTCATGGCCAGAGAGAAAGGAACAGTATCATGTTTGCCATTTCAGGTAAAATTGGACTTGGGGCTCACAGAAAATCATCGGAGATTTACAATACAATAGACTTTTGAGGGGTTCCTAGTGATAACTGTAAAAGAATGTGATATCCTATTCCTTCTGGTGGACAAATATATCTGATACATGATAATGCTCGGCCTCACATTCCAGCCAAACTACCCCTTCATGTTAACAAGTTTACCATCAAGCTGTTGCCCCCCATATTTGCCATAATTAAATCTGACAGAAATGGCTTTCACACTCGGCTTTCAAGGTGGGAGTGAAGCGCACATTGGGCCTATGTAAATGGCAGGACAGATTTGGATATAGGGCTGTCACAGTCCAAGCTGGTGGATACATGCAAGTGTGGAGATCCTCAAGATGGCTGCACTCAACATTGGAGAGGTGACACCTGCAAGATGTACAGCCTGGTACAACCAAGTGTGAGCAGATAATTTCCCTTATTGCATTGGTAGACGGATCATTGATGGATACAAATGATAAAATGAGAGTGAACTTTCAGAAATATAAATAGACAACAAAGAACCAAATAGTACCTGATCCCTTTGCAAAAACCTTGACAAGTTACATTTTCCTAATATCCTGACAAGATTGTTTTGATTGATATTTACCTTAGATTTTCATTGGCTTACACTCACATAATTATAGGCCCTAATTTGCATACAGGCCTTTGAGTACAAGCACACTAGTCTTGGTGTAGTGGCAGTACATTCATTATCAAAGTTGTCATGATTTGTGTAACCCTGTATATCCTATTTGAATTGGATGCAGAATTTGCTAATTCAGACAGCAGCAAATGAAACTGAATCACTGAACTGGTCACACGAAAGGACAGAATTTCAGTCAATAGTATTGCACAGTTTGATGTATTTGGCAATGAATCCATCAGACCAATGTCCCAATCACATTTGTAATCTCTGAAATGAAACTAATGCATGTTCATTTATTTGAAGGTTGCAAAATTAAATCGAGGTTGTACGCCATTTAAACATATGCTGCAAATTGTTTTTTTTTTTTTACAAATTAAACTTCTCATTTTCAGAAACTGGCCAGGAGAACTTACATTATAACTTTTGATTGTGATATATGTGTGAAGTAGCTTCAGGATGACTTCGCCCTCAAATGTTCTTTCAATTTTTGATTTGCAGCATTTTCTACAAAAGCTTATTTACACATTACATTAAGTTAAACCCTCATCAAACTTCAGGTATAAAGTAGAGTTCCATTAAGCATAATCCCTGTAGTAATGTCTTGCTGATGATGTCATCCTGGGAATTTTCATTAGACTTTTACACTTTGTGCAAATTCCATACTTTGTTATTCTAGATTGTACATGCATAGCAAGTGAACGTTTCCTCAAAGTGTCAGGAATGTGGAAAAGTTATATGTTTTGTTGCAGATGCAGAAATCCTGTTTTTGGTTTTATTTAGTGTTGATTTTGTTAATACAATGAACCATTATCAGCTGGTACATGTACACAATGGCAGGGCTCCTGTTGCTGTGAAAAATCTGGAAAAATCATGGAAATCCACAACGTGACAAATATCTGTTTTATTGTATTATGATTCTTTATTCTTTGTTCCAATTGAAATATGATAAAGCACAAAAATATTTCACAGTTTTACCTATATTTGGGTTAAGTATAGTATATCTTAATATGTTAATCATTTGTCATCGGTAAGCCGTGGAATTTGGTACAGGTAAAAGGTTTTCTCCAGTGCACATGTATGTAATCTGTGTATAGAGTACATCAGGGGAAGTGTACCATTCAAATGAATGAAGGGCACTTATTACATCAAATTGTCCCGTGTGTTACTTCATACTTGTCAAATACATATACAGTGTGCTGCTAAACTTAAATGATCTTCTGGGTTTTCTCACATCATTCACTTTTTTATTTTATTTGTGTTAAGCATGCATCAACGTCTCCTTTACATATAATTCATTATTATTATTTGCTGTCATTTGGTTGCTCCATCAGCTCTGTCTTGTCAGAATGGTTGCCCCACATACACCGTAAATGTGTATTGTTTTTTTTTTAATTCAGATGGAGTTATGATGCTCTATAACTGATCACTTAGAACTAGATGTAACTGCAATCTAAACAAAGCTCAAACTGCACTTCAATTTGATGTTCCACTGAATTCAAATGGATGGAGTATTTTTGTATTTTATGACAATCATATTGAATAACATATACATGTACCTTATGTAATTCTCAAATATAATTAAGGGATACACAGTAATGTATCCACTTAATAATCTCCAAGAGTTCAAGAAAATGAGCAAGAATTTCCCAGAATGAATTTATTAAAGCTAATCAAGGGGGCGCATATTGAAGAAAAACAAACCAACGGTTGGTTACTGTGCTTTTAATTCCAATGTAAATTGCATTAATTGTTACCAAATATCTAAGATGGTATGACTGCCTATTTACTGTTGCAGTATCTGAATACTGGAAACCCATTGTGACCACTGTGGCTGTGCTGTTGTCCTTTTACGTGATAACTGGCTTCATCATACTTGTTCAAAGCAAAAGGTAAGGATTTCAAGAACTGACCTGCAGGGGAAGATTTTTGCTACCCAGCAGCTTGTCTGCCAACTTGACCTGTCCTGAGTATCAGTACTAACAGACTGGACTGGTGCAATGTTATGCATTGACAACATACCAATCCTGAACCAGACAGAATTGGTAATGCTGGCTATTACCAAATGATTTGCTCATGGCAATAACAGAGTTACCAACCTTAAAAATTAGATTTCATTTCTTACATATACTTTATGTACATGTAGGCCTGGTCTGGAAGTGAACATCATAAAATTGCCATCCAAAAAGAGGGGAGCCTATGCAACCATGTTGTGGTTGTACTCTGAGAGACTTGTATATAACAACTTTGAGCCAGTGGCCCTAATTGACTTTAAGCCTTTCATTGGATACATTTTGTTGTATACACGTACATGTATACTGCACTCAAAGAATTTCCCACTTATCCTAAACTAGTCACTATATAGGCCCCTACGTTAATAGTTATCATGCTTGGGCTTATGGAACACAAAATAATTTAGTGCATCTGTGTCCCGTATACCACTCAGTCATTGGCCCATGCAACCATGTAGTGGTTGTACTTGGAGAGACTTGACAACTGTGTGCAGCAAAGGTGGTACGTGTACATGTATAACTTCAGCCTTGTGATTCTGTGTTCCACGAGAGTGAGCATGATAATGAATTTATCTTCAAGCAAACTTGACTCACAGCAAAGATGTTACAGGGGCCCATGCATGCAAATATGCCACGTTTTAATTTACAGTAAATTTTGCAGTTGTGTGTTTTGCTTTTAGCTTAAAATAGTGCATTTTGTGGAAATAGAACAGCACATTACGCGGAATTTGACATAGACCGTGCAACACAGTTAATTGTCATACCTCTCCCATGGATACTGTCTGTTCATTGCCTGAATGATCACATGACAAGGTGATGCATGCGAATATCACTCGTGTGATAAACACTGGGCTAAACACTTACAAAAGGTCCTTGTACGAAGGGTTACTATTTTCTTACAGAGGCTTCCAAATTCTTTCCTTCAATTCCCTTCACGAGGTTAAACTAGGAGAAAGGAGGAAGATGCTGAGGTTGAAAAAAGTTGTTTCCTCCACGGTCCATTCCACTCAACTCATGGAAAAATGAATGATGCCATGCGCCAACATCCCATCATTACAGCCTAAACGCCTGTGAATATATTATGCAATCGACTCGTAACGATGTGACGCTGGACTGCCTTCAAAAGCTGTCCGCAACTCGGTGCATTGAATCACAACAATGTCCTGTTAATGCCTGCCTATATACAGAATCTCAAAATATGTAAGCCAATTACAAAGGCATGTCAATGCTGGACCGATGAGGCAGCTGAAGAGCTTTGTGCCTGCTTCGATTCAACGGACTGGGATCTATTCTTTGAGGGTCACAACACTGTGAATGGAGTTCTGGACACCGTCACTGACTACATTTGTTACTGTGTGGAGATGATAATTCCCATCAAGGAACAACTAATTTATGCTAACGGCAAACCTTGGGTCACAAGTTCAATGAGGAACAAGGAAGCATATCTTATATGAGACCGAGAGAAGCTGAAGGAAATGCAAAAACAAATCAACAAGTAGATTAAGTCAAGCAAACTAGCTTTTAAACGCAAACTTGAACATTACCTCTCACAAAATAATACCAGGGCTGCAGATGATGCTGTGATCACAGGCTTTTTGTACAGCGATCCTGAGGACTATATTGCTCAGGTGAACGAGTTTGTCAGTTCTTGCGGTGATCACTTCTTGTCCTTAAATACAAGTAAAACTAAAGCTAGTGTTCCCCAGCAACACCGAAGAGTTCCACCTGCTGTTTGACATTGGCCTAGAACACTGCTCCGGCGGCCCCCCAGGCATCTCCCTTTTCCCCACGTACTGAAGTCACTGGGCTGGGCTCCCCGCAAGTGCCGTGGCCCGCCCCACCTAGTGCACCGTCGAGCCATGACACCTGACTCCCTCTAACCCTCTTTCGGGTCCTGCTGAGCTTAACATGGTTTTTACGTCTCTGGGTCTTCAAGCCACCCATCCGTGGCTCCAGCTTTCAACTGGATTTCACCGGGTCATTGGACCTCATTTCTCCTAGTCTCTCTGCCCAGAATAAGCCATTTGCGAGTTAAATTTGAATAAAATCTGGACACTGAATTTGAACTCCCCAGACTAAATACACTGCTGCTATACCTCGTGATTCGGGGCTAGCTTTTACTTAGCGACCACCATGCCTGGAATGGACTGGTTCCTTTGTGCCCTTCTTTTACATTGAGAACAGTGTATTGTTGTGAGGTGTCTCTTATGTAACTAAGGAAAAGCTTGCCCCAAATCATGAGGTATAGCAACAGTGACTTTGGTATGGGGAATTCCAATTGTTATGTTCTTTGTGTACCAGATTTTATTCAAATTAACTTGCAAAAGGCTTATTTTGCAGCCCCCATTGACCTCGACTGGGACTGCTCCTCGGGCATTCTGCGGCCCTGGCTGCCACCTCCGCCGCCGGGCTGCCCACCACTATGTGCTTTAAGCACATCGCAGCTCGGGCTTTTAATTGGCATCACCGGGTCATTGGACCTCATTTCTCCTTGTCCCTCTGCCCAGAATTGTGCAGTTCCCATTGACCTCGACCGGGAATGCACCATAGGCGTTTCGCCTTCCGTGACCCCATCTGCTACTTCTGCCATCGGGTCGCCCGCCACCGGAAAAGGCAAGCGCTTCTCATCTTCATCAAATTCCTCGACTACCACGAACATACCTCTGCGGCTTGAATGTCGGCCTTCCAGTCCATCAATGAAGTTCCGACCTCCATTGCTCGCCGCCTTGGTGTTGACCGCCATCAACCTCCACTGCCCCAGACTCGTTTCTGGTGGACTGTAGGCCCCTCCGCCCTCTCCAGCTGCTCTGAATCGCACCTGCCAGGTGTACTCCCTCGGGAGGAGGCCACTCCCCACGGGGCTGCACATGGCTCTGAATGAGGCACCGCCCTGTCCCCAACCGGGCAACCAGCATTGTCTTCCAAAAAGAACGAAGTTGATTCCATAGGTGCCCTCACTCTGTCTGATTGCTGCCTCTGTCTTCTTCAGTGAGACATGACTCAAGTGCTTGGTCTGCCGTTAGCCACTTCGCTGGACATCAACCATGACTCGTTTAAATGACTTAGCATGACTGGAATCTTCCGGGCCAATTTTTCCAAAACTTCTGGTTGATCGTTCATGCATGGAGATATTCTAGTCTCTAGCCAGAACTTGGCATGTGTCCAAGTCCACTCCAGCCGCTCAGCTACCCTACTAATCTACGGGCACCCTCGGCTCTTGAATATAGCACAACCTTACTTCAGTCGAAGCAAAGTCACCGTGTCTTTGGTTGAAGATGTCACTGGTTTTATTGGCGTCCTCACCACCTGTGACATATTCCAGTTTCCGGATCCTCCGTGAGCCTCCCTTCCAAAGGAAGATACCAACTACGCCCGTGCCAGTCAAGCGACCACCCCACATCTTGAGATACTCTTGCTACCGGGCTCCCATTCATGAAGTAGGCTCTTTGCCTTAGCAACCGCTCCCCCTTGTAAGGCCGGAGCAGCCCTGGACAACGTCTCCTTGTCACCTTCCCTTTATCTAGGGCCTTCAAGCAGAATGTCTTGGAGACAACTACTCTGTTGAACACAGTGGAACACTGTTATAACAGGGCCCTTGGAACTTTACAAATTCCTTCCTTTATCAGTTATGGAAAATAAATGAATTTCAAAAAAAAAGAAATTCTTTGTCATAAATATGACCTTGCATTGTAAATTATGAAATTCTCGTCCTGTCTGTCTTCAATTATACATACATTGTCAGAGTACTTCGGGCACCCTCCTCAATGAACATGAGCCACTGCCCCATTTTTTAAGGCGGCCGTTACATGCAAATGCAACCTAGCTAGCTTCTGACATACAGTACATTACAATTGAAAGTTAACCCCAAAATGGGAAAATTATTTCACATTTTTTCTCTTCCCAGGGAATTCTTTTTCATTTCACAAATTGCGAAAAAGTGTGCCAAAAGTGGGGAAATATTTTCACACCTTTTCACACAAGTGGGAAAATATTTTCACAGATTTTCCCCCAAGTGGGAAAAGATTTTCTCTGGAAGTGGGGAAATAATTTTGCAAGCTTTCTTCATTAAGTAGTATTTGTGCATGTACATGTACATGTGGACATCAGGAAGTTTTTTTCTCTGTGGTTTCAAACATGCGCATCTCTGAATACGGAAAGTGGAGGAAAATCAGTCTGAGAGAAAAGTTCTTCAAATTCTCAGGAATTGTCAGATTACTTGAGGAAGAAAGCATTAAAATTTCAACGCAGTATGTTTCTTGGTTTTGAGCACAATACAATGCGACAGGCAAAATCAAAGCTGGCTATGGTGGAGGTTGGAGACAAGCACTGAACACCAAACAGCTGAATTACAGTAGATTGCCGTTTTAGCGCTGTCTTACATGTCTTATAAGCGTTTCAATTAACCCACTTGGATGGATGCTTAACATGTGCACCACATGTGTGCACATGTAAATGTGTCCACATGTTGCCATGTATGTGTATTATTTTTCCATGTATTGACAGGTATTATAGAGGTGTTATACACTGCTGTATATTCACTGCTGTATATTCAAGTGTTATACACTGCTGTTAAAAATAACTTGCGCATTTGACTAAGCAAGCCTCTTTCTTAGGAACTCCTTGCTCAATAAAGACTGACACCAACTTTATCTAGGTTACATGAAGTCTTTGTCTTGGTCTCTGACCTATTTCATTTCTACCCCTCTTATCGAGGTAAATTCCTTTGATGGGAAAAGAGAGTTCTCCTTTCTGTCCAGACCTCACTACAGGCATGCTAGAGACTCTGAATGATAATGCCATCTCCGTCTTTGAGTATGTCTTACGGTTTTCTTGCCTTTTTTTTTTACTCTGCCGACTAAAGCTGCATTAATGGAAAGGACAAGGGATCATGCAGTTTACCTGCAGACAATCCACATGGCAGGGTCCGATGACGTAGTGGAAGATGCACTCTCCCTGGGATGATAGAGCAGCCTTACATCAGTTTCTTCACTTCCTTGAACAATGATCAACTTCCCACAATCTTCCTCTTCGGCGGGACTTTCTAGCAATGCTAAAGCCATGGTTGTCTGGGACATTACTGCCCACCTTTCAAATTTGTGACAGCAGATTTTAGCATTGTGTTATGTGCGTCGATAGTCAGACTTTGGCTTCAGCTAACGCTCCTGCGAGTGCTAAAACAGAACCTGGTATTATCAGTGCTCTTATTAACAAGGTTCGACTGTACATGTGTATCTACAACTCATATCTACACGTCAGCCCTAGCTGCCATACACGTTGGTTTGAAAACTGCCCTTAACAACATGACATTCCATTACCTTTTGTATGATATGCTTATCCATTCGTTGGGAAATCGGTCTGGTCATAAGACCTAAGCTAGGTTCTCTAGATACTTTCTGGTCCTTCCTTTGAATCCTAAATAATGTCAGGTTGGCCTTTTTCCTGAAAATGGTTACATCCTGAGGAAGCAGCAAACTATAGGCTCTCCCCATTGTCGAAGGCTGTCTATGTTGGGAGCTGCATGGTGTTCACCTCATTCCATCAATTGGCTTCCTGACGAAGAATCAGGCTCCCTCACCTGATCTATCCAATGTCTTTACTCTCTCTACCTCCTTACATCCTGGAGACGATGCGCATAAACTTTGGGTGCCTGTTCATGTCCTGAAGTGGTACCTGACTAAAAGGATAGCATGAAAGGGACGATATTAACCCCATCGCTTATCGCTTTTGTGAGACCACACCTGCCAACGGTGTCAGTACACTATTGGCTGCTGGACAGCTTCGGCCTTTAGATTTGTTAATCAGTCTGGCCATTAAGCTCTGATGAACTTAGTCATTACTACATCAGGGTTCATGGCGTAAGAGCAGGATCTGCATGTTGGTCTTACTCTCGAGATGTTTCCATTGCAAACATTTGCAAAATTGCATGTTGGAAGTCTCCTACCTCCTGCAACTTGAGGGATGTCCTGCAGAGTGACATCACAAATGGCAGGATAATCCTTCTGTCCACAGCACAGGTCAAAGGGACCACCTGAAGGACAGACGACAAGTCATTATGAAGTTCATTTACCATTTCTTAAATTTTCACATTCCTCCTTGTTTGTATGTAAAAGTGTATTCTCTGCATTAGATGTGTCGTCACCAGCCCCCACCTACATGTAGACCAGTGCTATTCTGCACATGTAGTGACTGTTTGGGTAGGTAGAGTGCCGTAGACAGTCCTCTCCCGCCTGTCTTCCCCTCTTTGGCTCCGACCTTTTTGAGTCGCTTTCAAAAAGAAGGACGATCATAGCGGTGAGGCTGCGCTGTATTATGGTAATCCAATCTTTTCAGCAAGTGAATAATACGCACATGGGAAATTTGCATATGTAGTGACTGTTTGGGTAGGTATTCTCTAGTAGACCCAACCTACACTTAATGTGGGGAAGGATTTGTTCAGAAAAAAGCTAGTCAGAGGATGTTCTTCCTTTGAAAGCTCAAGAAATGTCATGCGGATAGGACTCTCATGACTGTCTTTTATCAATCAGTTTTTCAGCGTGTGGTTGCTTTTAATTTCATTTGCACCTTTGGTAGTTTGACCAAAGGACAAAAGGGTAGACTAACTATATCATACTAGGAAAACTAACCCCTGTCCAAGTATGACACTTGTCTCCTGGCCAAAGTACAAAAGACAGTGTTTTCCATGGGCTATTTTAGCAGGGCGGACCGCCCTGCCAAAATTTTAGGCCGTGGAGAACACTGAAGAGAGAATGTCGGACATAACCGGTCCACTCATGATTAATGAATGTTACGGGTTTAATCTTTCTGAGATTTGTCTATGCCCCTCACTCACACGTTGGCTTTGATACTGACAGGCTTTTATTCCAAATTCATTACACTGTTATAATGCAAATGTGAGACAGTAACTATTTGGATATTCCCCCAATTCACTTTCATTGGTAATAAAGGGATACAATATGCAATTTCATTAAGGAAATTGTTATCTCTGTCGACTGTGATTGCCATTTATGTTACTTGTTTTGTTATTGATTGTAGTTGTAATATTGATGAATGTAACAAGCCAATGGAAAGTACATTTCTATGTGAATATTGCATGGACCATGATAAATTTGAATCTTGAATCTCATTCTTCCGATGCGCATGTGCACGAGACAAGAGTTTCAGGAAGTTTGAGAGCGACTTTGCCACTCACTTGGTTGGTTTTGAGTGATACCTATCACACGATTTGTGCATAGGTCACTAGGGAATTCGATCAACGGTTGCACTTGTATAACAGACTTGTTCCTGTCTCCTCAGCTTTTAAGCATTTTTGAAACGAGTGGATTCGGCTTAAATTTCGGTTTTGCTGGTTCCAGTCAGAGCGTGAGCATGTGGTTTCGAATATTGCATCAAAATGGCTGGAACCAGCTAAATCAAAAGTCTAAAGCCACTCATTTCGAAAATACTGAAGGAATAAATGCAGGAACCACTAACCAGACAACATGACATGTGAACTTGTACTCACTAATGCCTGCACTACTTTCACATTAAAGTTTACGCAAATAAAAAAGTGAGGGAACAGTGCATTGCAGATATCGTTTACGTCTATTAATATAGGCCTATTGTCCTCTGAACTTCAGTCAATAAATTCCATTCAGACAGAGGTATGACAAAACAAATGTGACTGCTGTGATTTGGGATTTGACGTTTGAACACCGAGGGACACATAGTGCCCTGAGGCAAAGCAGAGGGCATTATGCCTGCAGTCAACAATTGTAAAATGTCACGCTGTTTGTTGCTATGGATCCACTCATTAGAATTGAAGATAGTTTGGCTGTGCTGTTCAGCTGTAACAACTATGCCGACTATTCTGTCATTTAAAAGGCTAAAATTTGTACAAACTTTCATTTCACAAAGAAATACATGATTTATCAAGACATACACTTTGCATGGATTTTTAAAACATAACAATCTAATCCAACTCCTGAAGTGAAAGAATCTGTCCTGACCAGAATCATTTCTTAGCAAATGTGCAAGCATTGGTCCAGGACAGTTTTATTGGGAGGTTAAGCGAATTAGATTTGTGACCAAACAAATTGTGAAATCAAAACTGATGCTGTTGACAATTGGTTTGACCAGGAAAGTCTTTTAGATAATAAAAATTCAGCTTTAAAAGTATTTTATTTACTCTTGCAGGAAAAAGGCACAAGATTCTGAAAATCTTGAGGAACAGGGTAAGTCACTTTTTAAGCAAAGTGTTATTTTTTATTTTGACTGGGAGGACTGAGCCAGTTTATTGTTTTTGATAAGTAATTTGTCATTGTTCCTTGGTACAAAAGGATCCATTTCATTTTACTTTCGTGTGTTTCTTCCCATGTCAATGTTTAGTCTACATGTAATTCTGGATGCTTTGTAAAAGATTATTGATATACACAGCTTGAAGTAT
This sequence comes from Acanthaster planci, assembly GCF_001949145.1. The sequence goes on along the minus strand of NW_019091582.1, from coordinate 94,543 downwards.
GTGTGTAAAAATAAGTCACAGTTGTTTTGTGTGTTTTCACGTAACTTGCCATAAAAACCTTAAAGCATTTGAAAGTAACATATTAATTTGATATTTCAGAACATTCTTAGCTTTTTTAGTCTTGCGGTATCTTCATTTTTCATATGTCATAAATGAATCTTCTGCTTTCATCCTACCCCAAACAGTCATACATATGCAAATTCCTTAGCGTCTGATTCTATTTGCTGAAATCTTGATCAACCGTATTCTTAACAGACATGTCAAATTTGGTATCTTTGAGTTTTTTGAGTTTCCATTCTGCTACCACGTTCCTGTGCTATTTTGACCAACTGTAACGTATTGTAATAAAGGTACATTCAACATATTGATGTATTTTCTTGTTTGTTGTGTGTATTTTCTTCCGTCTTTATGTGTATGCATTTCATAGGCTACATCGAGCAATACATGTATACATAGGGTCAACTGGGGTTCCATGAGGCCTGGTGGTGCGTGCGATCCGATTCTGCTGTCCCCCACTTTTCCCTTTAGACTGACGGGAATCTGTCCGCAGAGGATCGAGTGGCATTCCTGCTATACTTGTGATTTTGCACAAATTTCTGTTGGCAGTAAAATCCTCTGTCCAGTTCAGGGTTAGCCCATTCCACACTTCAAGGGTCTGAGCTGTTGTGGGTATGATATCTGAATGCTCAGTTCCGTAACTCTGCCATCAGGGCATCATAGTCAACAATAGTGCAGAGTGGCTCTGCACTTGGGAGTTGAAATTTTCCCCCACAGGCTGGGTCTGGGCAGTGGGTACATACCACCCGCCAAGCTTAGCAAGCATTACTACCGGTTGACGATGTCTGGCAGTGGTCTCTCCTCCACCAACACCTACCGTAGACCACAGCGACCCAATAGTATGGCTCACAAGGCCCCATGCTGGGATGGCCCCATGCCATGCACGCCGGCTGTGCTTACTACCTCACGCCGTGTGCCACCCTTTTCAGACGTCCTTTCAGCCGGAGCACCCCTGGGTGTGACATGGACGCTACTCCTCCTGGGCCAACCCTCCATTGCCATCTGGGGTGACCGCTGCACAGACAACACTTGGCCACGCAGGCACAGCACTGCCCTTGTCCTAGACAGCGGAATTGAGACTCAGCCTTTTCCATTCATATGGCATGACTCACAAGGCTTTTTGTGGAGCGACTGTGAGACCTCAGTCAGTAAGGCAATCAAACAAACTAATTTGTTTTGTTTTTTTGTTTTTACAATTTATTCGGAATTGACCCAAGTTCAACACTTTCACAATTAAATATGTCGTGTG
>NW_019091582.1:13566-92290 GCF_001949145.1 Acanthaster planci | reverse complement strand
CTTCTTTTATATACCACTGCATCCACCACTTGCACACACACCCAGCACAAGCATTCATCCAAACAAAAGACCTCCTTGGCTTAAGAAATAACTTACCTTTGTTCCCCCCTGGTACAACTCAAACCCACGAAACCAAAAGCCCAAAATGCTAATTACATGTAAAGGAAGTTAAGCAGAATGAAAAGAAATAGCCCTCTTACTTCATTTGGTATTCAAAACTGGAGATAAAAACATTTGCACATAAATACAAGACCTAAGTTGGCTGAGCTCTGACAGCGACCCTACGCTGCCCATGCGCCAGCCCCGCTGAGTGACCAATGCCTTGAACCGCCGTCCTCAATCGCTCGTCATCGTGGGCATCCAGGTGTGGGTAGATGCTACATGCTACCAGGCTGCTCCCTAGCTGCCTTATCATCTGGTGCGGTCCTGGTGGATGCAATATGGGCCATGCAGGCACAATGCAGACCACAACATAGGTAGCCAAGCACCAAAGTGTGAAACAGAGGTGTGCACTATCCAGGCTGACTTCCCACCATTCTCTGGGGCTATCCCGGTTAATATGAAACTAAACTATGAACAACCAGCCCACTGTGTGCAACCTTCCAAATACCAGTAACTGGTCACAGAGGTGGGCACTAAATGAGTCCGCACCCCACCCGCAGACCCTGAGCCATCAATGTCTAAGATTTCATCATCAGGAGCACCCAGGCATGAAACAGACAACAGCGACTCCAGGCAGGCTCCCCTCCATGTGGGTGTTTGAATCCACAACTTTACACTGCTTGTAGATTCTACATGCTCCTTGTCATCCCATAATCCTGGGCTTCTCCAAGGGGCACCCTGGAAGTATATTTGCAGATTCTTCATTATCAAACTCTTATCTCTGTCAATAATTATAATATGTTACTAGGGTTCCTTTTACTGCCACTCAACCCCAGTCAGATTCAACCCAAACTTTGATGGTGGATCTGAAATTGTCTTACTTCACATTCAGTCCACCCACTGGAACACAAGTCCCTCTAATTCATCTACAACAGAGGAACTTCTGAGTTTTGACCAAAGATCGTATAGCGCTGAAGGTGCAAGATGAATAACTCTGTCCAAAAGATTTAATTACCATGGGCGCTTTTTGAGCAAGCGATACGCCCGCGCAGTTTACAGTAATGCTTGGGGGCAAACTCACCAGGTACATGTGGCGCCTGCGCCTGTGCATTAATGGCGTATCTATTGCTATATATCTATGGCACCGGTGCGATTACAACGTTTTACGTGTATTCACGATGAAGTTCGCCATCTTGTGCCGCTTTGCAGATCTTTGGTTTCAACCCTGTCACTCGGTCAGTGTCCTAGGGGTGCCGACCTTGGCAAATTTTTTACCACCTAATCTTGACCGCTAGCTCTTTCCACAATCAAACACCTTTGCAACTGGTTCTCTGTAGGCAGACGTACAGATGAGGCTGGAGTTTACTTTAGTGTTTTTACGTACAAGGCAACCCTTATTCTGAAGCTAGCAACCCTTTTCACAGATGTCTGCTCTTAGAGAAGGGTTAACCCAGCAGAGCAGACTCTGCATCACCACATGACTGAGTCAGTCTTTTGAGGTTCCTGACAGTCTGCATATTGACCTCCCTGACTCAACAGAGAACATCTAGTTACTGTTCTGCACCGGACTCCCTCACCTACAGGTCTGGGTCACAGACAAACTCTTTTTTTTTCAACATGGTTGTTCGCTGGACACCCCTCTCTGTTACCCCTAATCCTGACAATTCTGCCAGAATCAGCCAGGATAGACACCTTCTATTCATGTCTTTCAAACCTTGAAGCCTCATTTAAGCAGGTTCCTAGTATATGTCTTCACAAGGAGTAAACAGTTCTCTGTTTCATGGCGTGACAAACATTGTGGGGTTCCAATTGAAACGCCAAGAAATGAAGTAACTGACTCTTTCCTGCTTCCAGGTAACTCAGAACTGCAGTCAGCAATCACATGTAGCTACCGTCTGCTGTCACAGCTACCCAATGTGCTTCCCCCATTGACTTCCCTTCCTCAGACAACACTGACCCAAGGTACCCTCTTCGTGGTGTGTTCGTTCAGCGTGTCCTTCCAAATAGCCCCTAAACACCTCCAAGGAATGTTTCTTGAGCGTCCTCTTACAAAGAGACTAATTCCTTCCTGGGACCTGTCAGCTGTCCTTCAACTACTTGCTGGTCCCTCCTATGAGCCCCTCAGCAAAGCATCATTAATCAACTTGATGGTGAAAGTGGCATTTCTATTGGCAGTTAATACCTCACGCTGAGCCAACTAAAAGCCTTGTCCATCACTGATGGCTTTATCTGATGGGAACCCCACAGTGTTTGTTTCATCCCAGTGATGGGATTCCTTACTAAAAACCAGTCAGTCTCCTTCCACCCTCCTGATATATTTGTGTCAGACATTACTAAACACATTGGGACCCCAGACAACAGTCATGGTGCTCAGTGCAAACACTTAAATGGGACTTACCCAGAACCAGAAAGTTCAGAAGTACAACATTGGAGCTCTTCATAACTATGATAAAGCTTTACCAAGCTGCAACCAGAGACACTATAGCTAGTTTGGCAGTTTCAGCCATCAAATTTGCCAACCAGGACTTGCCACAGTCCTTGGACAATCAAACTCAACGCCTCACCAGGGCCTCATCATAATGTCTGGGCAGTATCAGCATGGGTCTAATTCCCAGGGCGTGCTGATGGAGAAGATATGTAAGCCGGCATGCTGGAAGACTCCATCTACGTTCACCACATGCTACCTCACCGATGTCTTTCAAAGGGACACAGAAGAGCTCCTCATCAGGGCAGTCCACCTCTGGAGCTACCCAACAGCTCCAGTACCTGGTTAGTCAGCACTATGATCCTTAAGGTTTATATCTTCCTGTGCACACTTTATAGTTTGTCCTCGCTGCACCCCCGCCAAGGGAACTGTGCTCCTCTGCATATTTAGTGACTGTTTGGGGTAGGATGAAAGCAGAAGACTCTTCTCCACAGAAACGTGGGTGAGGTCTGCTATTAACCACTACCAGCCGGGGACTCCGAAATCGGAGCCGTATGGTTTATATGTGTGGCCGGGGTCTCCGAACTCGGACAAAGGAAACAGGGCCCTGTAACAATAGACCGTACTCCGAACAAAAGACTAGGCTGCTGGGCATTACCGGCATTTTTCACTCTCAAAAGTGGTGATAATCCAGTGTTATTTTGAAACCGTATACCAGGGTTTGGGGTATTTAGAGCAAGCGGATTACCACCGGGGACAAAAGCTCTCCACCACCGCAGCGATGAGCCAAACAGCACCGCTGCATGCTAATCTGGCCCCTATTGAAAAGAGGTCAGCAGTGCACTGAGTCAGGTTCGTGAACAAAGGACAGTTGTATAACACCGCACAATCTGGACTCTGTTTACAAGGCTGCAGGCCTGGCTGAAATATTCGGGTGTCAATGAAGGTCACCTGTCAATTTAGAGTAGTGCCTAAAGATTACTCTGTGTGGCTATAAACGACTGTTAAATGGAATGATGAATTGTTGAAGGATTTTGAAAACAGAAAAAACGATAGTCATGCCGGCCCAGCATCCTCAACGTTGAAAAATGCCCCGGCACGAAGTGGTTAAATACCTACCCCAAACAGTGAGCTCCCTCCCATCCTTCCCCTTTTGGCTTGGACAGTTTTTAATATCAGAAATTTACGAACATGGCGGCCACTCTGCTATGCATCATAGGACTAGAGGGTGCACAAGGGTTGATCAAGATTTTAGCAAATATAATCAGACGCAAAGGAATTTGCATATTTAGCGACTGTTTGGGGTAGGTATTCAATAGTGGACCTCACCCAGATTCTGTGGGGGAGAAATCTAGATGACAGAATTTATACAAAGAAGTATGTTTGGTTTTTTTGTCTTTCTGAAGGAATATTTTTCAGATGATTTATTACACATTACAACTCAAATTTCCTATTGTTAGATGAAATTGTAGGCTTATCATACAGCTCCATGTGCGACCTGTAAAACATGCAGCTTCATTGCTTTGATGACCTGCTGTCATCGCTGTAATGACATGGGGTTTTTTTTCAATCCATAACATGTTGATCCTATGCACTGTTCCATTCATATTAATAGAGTACCAATTACATACACAAGGGAGATCTTTCCAATGGGAAACAGCTTCAATGTGCTAAAATCAGTGTCGACTATAGTCAGTGCATGATGCACTGTGATTTCTATTGGAAGTATCACATTTGCAGTCTGTGCATATATTCCTGCGTTACCCATGAGGTCCACCAAGAGTCATTTAAACACTAGGGATTTATGCTCCAGCATGAAAAGCTCTTTGGTACTTCATAAATATCATTGAGCATTGCTGTTCACGTCTGTTAGAAATCTTCAGGAAAGTAGTTTTTGGTATTGCAAGAGTTCATTTGATGAATCTTAGATACTTTTTGTGTAACTTCATTTGATCTATAATGAATGAAAATTATTTGACATCTTTTGGATGCCATCCATGTTTGGGAAGAAATCCAAATTTTGGGTTTTTGAAGTCACTAGAAAAGGAGTGTTCCAATATTTGACCCCATAAAATATCACCGATAAACATCTCACACACATTCTGAGAAGTTTCTTGTCACCAGTGAACATGCTTAAGGAACATTCAACAGTTGTGAACCATAATACATGCTCCCCTTGGGACAGAGCATGAAATCATTGCTGCATAGGCACACTGCAATGGGAGACTTGATACAAAGATGCAACAGCTGTTCCACTTCAATACATTCACTGAATATACACACATACACACTATTATCACACTTTTCAAGTTCCTGACGCAAAGTCACGTAAACAGAATAGCTGCTAAGATCTTTATGTTATCACTATCTGATTCCCAGACCAAAACACACTGACTGTGTTTATTATGAATTTAGTAATCCGCAGTGATGTGGTAAACTGACAACAATGAGATGAGATGGTGCTTACGTTGCTCACATACTTCTTCCATTTTTCAACTTTACCAGTGTTCACAGGTTTGCTTTTGGGGCTAAGTGTATTAAAAAGTGCACTTTTAAAACATACATGTATATTAAATATTGTGCTTTTCTGGACACCCGAGAGTATTTTTGCTGTGACATTCAGGGAAGATGCTGCTCAGTTCATAGCATTTTTCTGTTTGCCATTGTGAACCCAAAATTGAAAGCATTCACAAGAAAGGGTTGCTGACTGGCTTGTACATGTAGATACGCCAAAAAATGAAGACAAGAAAAGGGAAGTTCAGAACTGCGGAATGTTAAAAACTTCTAGCACTATTTTATGCAAAAAATCTATGAAACATTGATGTTTTTCCCTTGACTGACAGTTTTGGTCACCCAAAGGCACCAAAATACCTTTAAACTAGTAAAACAAAAATTTGTCATAAGGTTGACTTTACCCTAACAGTCCTCAATCCTCCAACAGGTGAAGGATTGAGGAGTGTTGGGGTTAAAGATGCGTTAACCACTTGATGTCACATGACGTGTAATGACACGGTTTTTCTTATTTGTTCCAAGGAGGATGTGTACACTTATTTCAAAATCTTTTTCATTTCTGAGTTGACGTACTAGCACTGTGCTTGGCTGGGTTAAAGCGCAGAAGACGATCCTATATGTGAAAGCTGCTACTAAGTGGACAAACCCCAACCAACAATAAAACTGAAATGCCTTTTTCAAGTAATTAGAATCGAATTGGGAAGCCCACACCATAGGCAAAAGAGCTAAGGGGATTAAAGACATCCTTTGTTTGGGTACACCGATTTGCTACAGAGCAAAACCAACTAGCAACTCCTTTGTATGGAAACAATTGGCAAACAACACACATGGCCACCAGTGACGCCTTTATACACTATGGACCTTTTGTATTTGAACTGGTTGACATGTGGACATGTGCCACAATATTTACCAGGACAGTTCGAAAAAAAAGGATAAAGAATGAAAATACTGATGCCTAAACTCAAGAGCTGTGCCTCCCCATAGAGCTTAATGGGCATCATAGATTTATTGCAACATTGAAGAATATGCGGGAAAATAAAACCCATCCCCCAGCATCGTTTTCGGGTAAGAAAATCTTATGTTAATTGGCAATGAACTGTAATGAAAAATTGCTATGCATAAAACCCTTCAATGTAGTAAGAAGGGGATGAAATGTCCATTCACTTTAGTGGTTAATGAGTGCTCTCATATATTCTCTCCAAGGCGTCTTGTTACATTTATCTTATAATTTTTTCCCAGTGATTCTTTTCACATGCCTAATCTGACATGCATTTGTTTTGTGGTGGTGTGATTGTTTGCATAATTGACTTCTGCTTGCTGTGATGTGACCTACTTCCTTCATAACCCTCATGACCATCACCCTCTCATCTGCCAATGTATGATGTTGTCAACGCATGCTCAGTCCGTATATTAGGTATGTAATCAAGATCAGGTAGGCAATGTAAAAATGCTACATTGTGAATATCATTTGGTGTTAAAACAAGTGTCTGACATGCTGGCATATTTCATTGCACAATATTTGGCACAATATGTCTACCATTACTGGGGGATACCATGTCCACATGACACACCGTGGAAGCCTACGCATGAATAGACCTCCTTTCCTTCTATAGGCAAATGCACATACTAGCTATTTGTTGGAACAAATAACTTTCCCCTTGTGATTTTCTTACATATTTGGCACAATATTTCTACCATTACTGAGAGATACACCTGCGTGTGCCTTGTATGATATTACAATGGTTATAGGAGTCGTACATTGAAACTGTTATTTACTGTTTGAAATAAAACTTTGATTTGATTTTAAGATTCTTTTCCAAAGCAAATAAAACTGTGTATTAGTGAGAAAGACTGCTCAAGGGTTTGAAGTATAAGGCTCTCTTACATTTAATCTTTGTTTGACGCATGTTTCTCCAGTTAGTACATGTAGTAAGAAGTTTGAAGTAGATTTTGAGTATCCTTTTGTTGTCTATTTAAAACCACAGGTGTTTTGACTTTAATGCATGTATTTAAATTTGCATTTAGCACACATTCAACTGCTGTGTGACAATAAATACATATATAAGAATATTGATATTCAAAGTGGCATTCAAATTGATCATCTGGGATCCAATTCCATTACTTTAAACACAAAAAGTACGAAGAAATTGTGAATTTGACCTTATATACATGCATGTGGTGTTGTAAAGGATGAGTCCCTTGGGACATTTCTACTGTAACATTTTGACACACCTTAAAAGTGGTGATTTGGAAATACTTGTGCAAACAAAATACAAAAAAAAATTATATACGTGTACATACATGTGCATGTACTACATGTACATGTTTTTCTAGCCCCGATTTTAGATTGCGTTTTAATTATTGTTTCAAAAATACTTTTAAGTGTGATTGCAAGTGCTGTTAAGGTTGGTAACAGAATGACGTTATTTATTAAGCACAATTCCAAACCACCTCTTCATTCATCAATATTCTGCTAAGGGCAAGTATATGTGCTTGACCGTCTTAAATGTGCATTTAAGACCGACAAGAATAGACGTGACTAATGCCCCAGCCACAGGTATAGGCATTATCAGTGTTTAGTCTCTTGAACCAGTCTTAATTGTTATATGTTTATTCCCTTTCATAAATACTTTTTGATTCAGAAAGTCAAAGAAGTCAACGTGGGATGGATTTTCAATGATTTTGTTCCAAAATTTTACTTTCATTGTCCCGAACACCCCCAGTACATTTTATGGTATATTCCTTTTGAAAGTTTTCCAATAGAATCTTTTAAGATAAGCTTGGCGCACACTGTGCATCTCGCACACACAGACTCCTGACCAATATTGGCGTTTCACAATACTGCGCCTCTGAGGGTTTGCAACACGTTGTCCAATCACAGTGCACAAACTCTGTTGACATGCGTGTTTGGAAAGGGTCAACAGATTTCATGCACTGTGATTGGTCAACACGTTGCAAACTCGTGGAGACTATTGTGAATGACCCGTATTATACTTGATTAAACTGTCTTGTATCGATGTGCCAGTGCATGATTTGCACAGTGGGCATTACCACTTCTTGATGGGCATTATCAAATGCTAATGTACAGTCACATGACGCATTTTGACCAATATTAATAGAAAAACTGACCCAGGTACATGTACACTATTTATGAATATGGGTTAATATAGCAGCTGCAGCATGTACATGTACTTGTATGAGAATTAAGTACCAGTGCCATTGATACAGTAAAACTGGTTTCATGTAAATGTGCTTAACACAGTGCTAATTATGCAATAGAATTTTTAGATTTTACCTTGGATATTTGTGTACCAAGTCGGCCAAACAAGTGGTTCACTTGTAACCAATCTTACCAGGTCTGGCATCATCGATTTGTTATTAAAGTGAGGTGACTCAATAACGTGTGGGTAAACACATTTAAATATTAACTAATCACTACATGTTGATGTCAAGCCTTCCCATTATCAACTTGCATATATGCAAATAGAAACCATTCACATGTAACAATTTTTCTCCGATCCTCATCAGCATTTGTACTGTAAAATTATTAGAAACAAGATATATTTGCTTTATTACTTTATTATTATTATTATTAAATGGTAGCTTTCAATTCAGTCTCCAAAATCTCTGGTTTTTGTGAGGTACATTTGACAAAGTTGGTCCAAGTTGCCGGTGAAGTAGATTTAATAATATCTGTATGTCGAAGACTAATACTTCTCATTTGCCTTGGAGAGAAATCCATGTAGTTCCTTAGCAAGTGAGGGTATTTGTGGATGCAAGTGTCTATAATAAAAACTTGTTCATATATACATGAATACATGCATGGTGACAAAATAAATAATTCTTACTACTTACTAATTATTTGATTTGAGTGATACGTTTTGATGATAATTTTCAGGTGAAGAAGAAAACAGAAACAGCATTCCTTTTGCACAAAACCAAACTGCAGGCTCTTCAAAATATGGTACAGCAGGTAACAACAAAACCTTGGATTCAGAAAAACTAAAGCAAACCCAACCCCAACTCTCAGTCTGAAGTCCTGTCCCCCACTCAATCCGCAGTAACTAATGCAGTTACTCAACCCCAACTCTCAGTCTGAAGTCCCCTCTGCCACTGAACTTCCAATACCCAACCTTGTTTACCCAACCATGACTCCCAGCATGAACTCCCCTTCCAAAGAAGATCTCCAAACTGTACCCGGCTTGAAACTGATTAGAGCCAGGTTTGCTGATAATAAAGGTGATGAATTAAAATTTGTTATTGAACCATCCTAAGTTTAAGTATGCCCGTCAGTGTTCCTGGTGGCATAGTCAAGTTGACAAGAGAATGTCATGCCTTAAATTTCTTGGATTGGGCGTCTGCTTTTATGTAGAAAATTAAACAGCTACCCCCAAAACAGTAAATTCTGTTAACCCCTTCACACAGGGAAGCGGTAAGAGCCGCCGTAAAAATTGAGATCCCTCAGCCCGCTTTTCAGCTATTATTTTCTGCCCACGCTCGAGCGAACACGATGAAAGAAGGCATACCCTGGCTCTTGTATATATGGTGATTGGCCTTTGTGTGTTGCCAAGAAATGAAAAGGCCATATTTGCATCATAATCACCAGCTTCACAATTGTCCCCGCTTTGAAAAGAGGCAACGGGAATGTGGAAGCGTGAATAGAGCCGCATGCCACCGAACAATCAGCGTTTTACTGTGTAAATCAAAGCATGCAGAGCACCCAGGGCCACAAACCAAGAATCTCTGGTTTGGCAGGCGGCCTTCGTGGCCAAGCGAGGCTGGAATTCTCGGTATAGGCTTTCAGAAAAAAGTGGTATCACTTTTGAGATCCATGTGAAATCCAGTGAAATCCATGACTTAAGTTCATTGTAAAAACTTTCACTTGAATGAATTGTAACTACTTGTTTGCTTACTCATAGGTGATGTTTCTGGAAATTCAGAAATGAGAAGTCATCCTCTGAGTCAAATACCAGAACACGAGGCTGATCTTGATGAAGATGACATTGATATGTTGGAGGATGTGAATGAAGAAAAGGAAATCTACAGAACTAAGGTATACACTGATTAAAAGGCACCAGAAAAGAATTTTTTTCAATTTCTGCTTTGCAACAGATTTTCTGAATCAGTAGATGAGTTTACCACCGATTTCCTATTTATGCTAAAAACAAGTCACAAATGAGCACTGTCGGGAAGTTTTTGTCCCTGATTTCAGAAAATTTTATCATATAATAATGATATGCAGCGATCCCTGAAATGTCACTGAGAGATACAGGACGTAAAGTTTTTGCCTCAGAATAAGGTTACACAAAAGATTATCAACAACTGTCACAATTGATGCCAATTTCAAACGTGTGTCGAAAGGTAGAAAGGTGGATTTGGTCCCTGAGCTGCCAAGAATATTTCCTGTAGGACTGCAGACTTATTTAGTATTCTTCAGGATCTTGACGAAGGAAAGCTGTAAGAATAAAATGTCACTTCAGCTTTTCAATCGGGGCAACTGTTGTGCCTGCAGCATTGTTAACTGTCAATTTGAGCCAAAACTCAGATCAACTTCTGGATGAAAGAAAGTGAAATCATGAAGTCTGAACATGGGTTTGGTCACAAAATAATAGAAAATTGATTGATTTTAATTTTTTTATTTTGAAATGTGATCCAAAACTTGTAATGTCTCTTGAAATGGTTACTTTAATTCTGCACAAGGAAGCCATACATTTAGAGGATCTCTTTCAGTGCACACCAGCTGCAAACCTTCCGCTAGTGAGGTTACAGCATAACATAAACATAGGAATGTAATTTGACTAGTGCTTAAATGTTGGTCTGAATGGATGCATGAAGAAAATTTGTGTTGTCGACCATTAGACTTGTTCTTTATCAGTGCACTGATATCTTAATCAAAAAGTGTTACAAAACTTGCCTGCTCATCCAGTTATTTTGATTCGATATGATTTAACTGCAGACAGCCATTTGTGTGGGTGATCTTGCTCGTAAGAAACCCAAAACCTTGGATCGCAAGTACAAGCTGTACTACTGGAATATCTTGACTATTGCTGTATTCTATGCTTTGCCAGCTGTCCAGCTTGTCATGACATATCAAGCAGTAAGTGAATTGTATCTATTTCTAATGCAGGGCTTGAGGGAACAATTACCTTTTAATAACTCTCTTTTACCTTACTTGACTAAATATCATTAGACAAGCCTGATCAAGCTGTGCAGGGTTAATCACACCTATTTTTGAATAGCAGAAGACTATCAATTCTGCACTGCATCTAAAAGGCTCTCTATACTAAAGAAACCTCTATCCAAGTTAGACGTTGTTTGTACATCACATAACAATCCTGTGTAACCTATGCACTTGAAAAGCTCCACCAAGTCAAATTAACTTTTCACTAAGGAAGCTTACCTCTGAACCAGAACAAGTTTATTTTATTTTACAACATTGTTCACTACACATCCAGTTACAGCCAACATTCTGGACCTGGATTGCAGTATTTAACATGTAATAAATTGGTCCCTTTTGATCTTCATGGAATAAATAGTCAAAATGAATGACAAGACAACTACATTGCCATGTGGGTTGTTGCCAAAATGACAACATGTCATGCGTCTTGGCAGACAGAATTCCTAACTTGAATTTTTGTCAGGAAAAGAATATAGCACCTTTATTCTGAAATATAGAGACAGAAAGAAAAAAAAGACTAGAAAGAAAAAAAAAGGGCCTAAACAGCCTGATACAAGTGAAGCAGAACAGAGTGAAAACAACTTAAGAATCGTTTCACGTGGAATTTTCATGGAATTTTATATATAAAAATTGTACAAAATCCATTTAACAATAGTTGTACCGCAGTCATACGTGTAGATTGTCAATTTTTATTGGTCGTGAACTGATGTGATGTGTGCTACAAGTGCACATGTATCATTCATGTGTCGTGCGCACTGTTGATGTTGCCGGGCTGCAAAAAATGGTGGATAACATTGATCTTTCATGATGTGTCGTGTCTACTGTATTGTAATTGTGTAATCTTGGGTACAAGGGTGGATAGCCGCGATGGTACTAGAACGCACCAATTATTGTCTGAGATATGCTCTGTGTGGGGGACATTGAAGCACTGTGTCTGCATGTGCTACTCTCTTCACTCTCACCATGATGGAACCCCTGGGTTGTTAGCCTTCTGTTTGTGCTCCCAGCTATACATGTACATGTACATACGCTCTTGGAACACGAGTATGCTCTGATCACAGTTTCTGCAATCCGAATCACCATTGCTGTTTATACAAAACGCTCATGCCATTGTCTCTTTTCGTCTGTTCTTCAATCTTGTCAGTACTTTTCAACATTATTTGGTGTAAATAATTCTTGAAATTCAACCAGTCAATAAACCCCCAGTGCTTTATGGACCCCAGGTTTCTGTTAAGCAAGTTTGTAATAAATCCTAGATCTCCAAAAAAAGAGATACAGGACATTACAATCAAAAATTTTCCTTAAAATTTAATATCTAATTAACTGTTTCAGTTTGTCAAAGTTTTTTAATTTACCTTGCATAAAATCATTCCAGTGAAATCTATGACCATGGTACATTTATAACAAAACAATTGCAGCCTTCAGTGACAGGGTCCATGGGTTTTGTACACCCTCGGGGGCAATTATTAATTGTTGCCTGCGGTGTAGGAGTCCATGGTGTTTTGTACACCTGAGGGGGCAATTGTTAATTGTTGCCTGTGGCGTAGGGGTCCATGGTGTTTTGTACACCTAAGGGGGCATCTGGCACTGAAGGTGAAGCCGAGGATGCCATTTTCCCCCGAGGGTGTAAAAAAGCCATGGACCATGTCACTGCAGGCAGGTTTTGTTATACTGTGTTCATAGATTTCACTGGAACAGTCTTATACAAATGTATGTGTAATATATGTGTTGCACCCCTGAAGTCCACTTGACTAGCCTGTGCAGGGTGTACATTAAAGGTGAATGAAACTGCCAAAATGAAGACAAATGGACACTTGTTGAGTGTGGTGTGGTGGTCAGTGTTCACTCATCAAAGTCTTGGATCAGAATCCATAAAACAAGATTGCCAATAAATGAAAAAGAAATTAGTAACTCAGTCAGAAAACTATTATTCTAATAGAAAATTAAATAGATTGATCAGCTAAATACACATGAGGCTTCTTCTACAGACTTATATGTCTATCTGTGATTTCTAAGTGCATTTTGCTCAAAGTCAACTACCTCATACACCTGACTGAAAATTGATTCTGGTTTCGATAAAAATATTGATTCTGACTCACTTCATCATAGACAAAATTGATTCCATCACCTAAATCAGCACCGAGCCTATCCTTATCTCTGGTCCAAAGATGACTCACTGCCTGGTTATGCTTGACGCTCCCCCATGTTGTGCTCTAACTTTATGGCACATGCTACATGTATTTACTCAAAGGATCTATCAGTACAAAATGGCTCTTGTTAGCAGCCAAATCAGCCAAAATTATCAGCCAAAAGAGGGGGCCAAGTTCCTAGAGAAATACCTGTTTCAACAAAATGAACATTATAGTAATTATGGTTCTCTTCACAGAAATTTTCTCAGAAGTTTCTCTTCACATGATTAAGAATGCCATTCTCCAGAAAGTTCCACAGCAACAACATCTAAAAGTTATGATAGCAACAGCCAAAAACTATGCGTAGCTTTCCAGAAACTTTTATAAGCAGTTCATAATATTAGTACCGGTCTGTATAAAACAGAAACAAGTTGGTGAGCATTTAAGGTTAAGAAATAATTTAAGGGAACGCAGTACCAGTACAGTGTAAAACTTACCGTCCAAAGTCAATCATGAAAGCAATGTTTACACATGATTACCAACAAATTATTGAGTCTACTGCCTGCATCCTATGAAGATAACCAATACCTATGCATTATTTCCTAGCCCATTACTTCCATTTGCTAAATTCTCGATCATCAATAGCACATCCCACTCAACCCCCCCACCCCCTTGAAGGCGTCGGCCATGTTCATCCTCGTTTTCTTAGCACCATGACGTTACTCCGGCTCGGAAGTTTTGGGAGTGTTTCGGTGTTATTCCTCAATAACCTATTTGTTTATTTGTTACGACTCTTGTGATCTGATCGTTCCTGTTTTCATTTTATTCCTGGATATTTCACCGTTTCTTTTTCAGTCTTGAGCAGGTGGCAGACTGACGTTGTATTAACCTATTTTCAGAGTTCACCAAGTGGTGCTATTGTTTGTGGATAAATATATTTCTGTTACTTCAGAATATATTCAGTACGTGTGTCTATGTATTCTGCTTGTTTGTATATATTGTATGATTCGCCCTAGTTGTGGCATTTCTTGTTCATAATTTGATAAGTATATTCTCGGATATTTTGCTTATTGATTTTTCATATCGCCAGGTATTTCGGCATTTTTGGTTTCTTGATGTTTCTCATATTTGCTTGTTGGTTTTTCATGATTGCTGGATATTTTGATTTCTCTCTGGGTATTCTGTGTATTAGATGATCGAAAACCTGAGGGAAGTTCGAGTTACTCTTCACCCAGGGATGACTTAATTAAAGGACAGCGATGTGTTGGTTTTGGTCCTTGCTAAGCTAGGGAATTGGACAGTGCGTGGTAATAACTATTCCCTCCTGTTGGCTTGTCCGGGGTACGGCCGTGCGATACCCTTACTTGCTTTAGTATTGTACTGTCGAGCATACAAGTTCACTTTTCGAGCATTGAGTGATATTCGCAAACTCATAGCAGCAGCACTGGTGTGGTCTCTGGTACTAACAGTGTGTATGCTGTGTGCCCTCGGGCCCTGAGATCTGGTATCTCCAGTCCGATCTCACTCCGCTACTGCCTTTGGAAGTGAGATTAATCTGTAGTGAATTCCAGAACAGCTTTCAACAGTCCTGCCCTGGTTTTTTTCTTGACAATCCCCTCATTGTTCAGATCTACCGCCTGGATAATTAAATTCAGTGGACAGGGCGGGGCACTCCATTCCAGTAAACAGTATGGGAAGCTTCAGTGCATGCAGCTTCCTCTCACTCCTTCGCTGTGCAGCAAAGCTTCAAGAAGCCACTGGTCCACTACAGAATTCAACAAGCAGCCATTTTTTTGCTCGGTAATTACATATTCCAGAGCACTGATTTTATATTATTTTCTTGTCTATAGCCATTTTTTTGTTCCACTTGTGTCTGGATGTGGAGATAGGATCTGGCTTGGCAGGGTTTGCTCTTTAAGTTGAATATCCCTGCGGAAGGACACATTTTCTTTGTAGTATTTATTCTTGTAAATATTTATCTATGACAATTTTGCCGAGTCAAGAAGCGGCTGGAGAAGGTCGAGACTCAAGCTTTTCATTTAGGGGTAATTATTTCCATCTTCACTTAAATAAATTTTCGACCAAACCTCTAAAAGTCTGTCACACTAGGGGCCACTTGGGCAACTCAAAACTTGGCACACCGTAACAGACCTTGGTGTGCCGATAGGCACATAGAGCATTCCTCTCCCTGTGGGCCTTCATCAAGCTTCAAGCATCACTGGCCCCTACACTCCACTTCTGCCTCTGAGAGCATCGCTGAGTTTGGCATTAGCGGGGCTGCTGGGGCAGCTCAAAGCTTGGGACACCTTAGTGCAGCTGTCGTGCAGGGATCTCTCTGGTGAGTGAGTCTCATCTTACAGGCCTCTTTAAGCATCGAGCAATGTGTTTGGCCCGCTGCCGCTCCTCCATGATTGGAGTTCGTGTGAGTGTGCCCCTTCGGGGCGAGACTCAGCATCCTGCAGTCGGCTCAGCTCCCCGATATTGGTTCGCTGTTCCTGCAGGTGTTTTCTGGTGAGCACGTCTCACACTCCCCTACGTTGGAAGCACGTACAAATCGTCCCTTTCATCGACGAATAGGGACGGGTCCCCGCGTATTACAGTGGTGATCTGCTGCGTGAGAGAATGTTGTTCAGCCATTACTCGCAGCTTCTTCACCCTAGCTCGTGGTTGCTGCCAGGTCCTCACCGCTTGTGGTGGCTGTGGAACTTAAACTCCCACCACTGAGTTTGATCAGACATGGCCCGTTCGACTTAGCAGGTTGCTTCTCACCTAGTGTTCCCATATCCTTTGAGGTTGGTTGGCTTTCGGCAATAACGTCTCACCCAACGACAGTGACTAAAAAGTTAGCCTGTTCCCATTCCAATTGAGATCTGTTAGCATCCGGGACTGGGCCCGCTCTAGCCTTTCCGGCCAGTTCTTCATGCTGGGACACCAAGACCTTGGGCCTGCTCCATCATCAGGGCTTTTGGCCCCCCCCCTATTGCAGCCAGGCCCCAACCCTTGCAGTACCCACAGAATTTGAACTCCTCACGGTCCAGTTTGGCTGGGCGTGGCCCGCACGATTGTGAGGGTTGCTTGTTGGCAAGTGTATCCTTACCCTTTGTGATTAGTTGTTTTCTGGCAACGACTTCTCACCCAACCACTATGACCAAAAAAAAAAAAATGGTGGCTCAGGCCCGTTCCAGTTCCGGTAGAGATCAGTCAGCATCCAGGATCAGGCCTACTCCGACCTATCTGGCCCATTCTTCACGCAGGGACGCCGAGCCCTTAGGCCTACTCCGATGATGGGTTTCAGCCTCCCTCTATTGCTGGTCCCCTTCTGGGAGTCACTATGCCCGCTTGTCATTCTCTGGCTCTGGTTCAGCGGGCCAACTCTCCAGCTCTTTCTTCCAACAAAGAGTCTTACTGAGCACCCTACGCCTTCAACCACTGCCCTCAGCCATTCTTTATTATGGGCATTCTGGCGTGGGTAGACACTACAGTGTACATTGTACATGCAACCGGGCCACCCCCTGCCGTAGCTAATGTGGCCCCAGTGGACAGGTAACATAGGCATGATGCAGACCACAATGCAGACAGCCAGTCTGCTTTGCTGTCAAGGTTTCTGCACACTGTCTATCGCCAAGTCTGTGCCTCAGCCAACTGGCGGGAAATAATTCTGCACTATGCCCACAGACCTTTTATGACCTCCACATGCCTGATCCCACTGCTGTCATTGGGTAACCTAGGCGTGTATTCGTCATCAGCCAGCCATGGGCGGACTGTCTTCCATTTCTTGCCCTGCCCTGGTTGCCATTCGTATTTGGAAGAACTATTGCGTTCTCCAATCCACATGCACGTTTTAGGCATCCAAATTCACGGAACTTTACACTGTAGTAAATTCCAAATGCTTCTTGTGATCCAGATACAAGATCCTCTGATGTGGGGTGTCCAAATTCATATACTGTCACTGTTACAAAGTCATGAGAGACGTGGTGACCTCCTTTGTTCGACCGTGAATCTTTCCAACGGACCATTGCTGTTTGTGTTACCGGAGCAGTTTTGATCCTGGCATCCATCACCGTCTTTTCAGCACATCGCCAATGCTGTTAGCCTACCAGTGCTACCATCACCGTGATGTCATCCCATGGAACCCCGCAGTACTGGAGCAGTTTTCTTCAAGCTCGGTCGACGTTTGCCCACCACTTAACTTATTTTCTTGCTCTACGGGACTTTGGACAATCTCAGTCACAAGTCACATTATTCACTGGACAAGCAAGCAAGAACTGTTTGTGAACTTTCATAGCCGATTATGATGAACTTACAGTATATACCTGTGCATTATCCTTATTTATCCTTCAACAATAATTCCATGGAAGCTAATCCACTTAGAATAAATACCATGATCAGAGAGTGTAACTTAACTCTTAGTCTGATCATATAATTGCTTGTAGGGTTACAACATTTCAAATTGTAGAGGAATCTTATGACATTCTAGTGGGTATCACAAATTAATTTTGGATAATAGTACAAGTCTATCACATACTATCGCACCGCCCTCTACAGGGTTTTCTCCAGTCTCTGACCTTTTCATTGTTCATAGCTTATCAGAGTTTCTTCTTTTACAGCTTGACAGCATTTGTCCAGCCCTCACTGCAGTCTTACTTGGGGTCCTCTTTCTTTTTATGGATAATTCGTAGCATTTTCTTGTCTATCCACACCTACGCATTGCTCAGGATGGGTGTGGTGAACTTCCCGTGTGAAAGGGTTGATTTAATTCCACCCATCTCTAGACAGGAGAGACCTGTTGCTAACTTATTGGTGGTCATGAAGGATCTGGAGGAGATACAATGGAACAGTTCTGGTCCTCCTTCCCTCACCGATCTTGTATACACCAGTCAAATCCTGCTCTGCCTTCTCAATCTTCACGAGCAGGGCTTGGGACCAGAGGAGACTTTGACACTTCTCCCATCCCCTTAGGTCTGACGCTAATGGTTACATTCCTTGTCAAGTGCCTTCAATGCCCAAATTTCTAGGCACTATCTGCGGTAGCAAGGTTCTAGCAGACATTTACTCAGTCACATGAATACCTTTGTCTGCTCATTCAGCTACCCTCTTGCAGTCATGGTTGCCCCTCGTTTGGCCAGGGTCTTTATTGGAGTCCTACCTTTGTTGATACAGGTAACTGTTGCATGTGCATGCATGGGTTCCTGTCACAGCAACTTGACCCCTCTCAAGTTCAATTCAGACGTCATTGGGATGTTGTTTTACTTCCCATATCTCTCACCTGGGCTTTTTATCCCACATGCATATCTTCGGCCTGAAGACAAATCCTCAAGACCTGATGCCTTTTGCCGTCAAGATACACTTTGTTAACAGTTGAAACTGACGATGACCTTCAACTACTGGTCTCTACCGGCTCTTCCTAATCTTCATGGGGCACTCCTGTCCCCAAACTTTCCAAGTTTAGGCACAGGAGTACATTGGTTAGCACATTGTCACTTCAACAGATAAATTTCTACAGAGGTACACTCTCACTACGCCTCAGCCTCCTGAAAGTTGGATGTTCCGAGGAGCCCTAGGCTTTGGGATTAACCTGAAGGTCACTCATGTCTTGAAGCCAATTACTCCTTTACACACGTGTGCTCCAACAGAAGGATTCATGTAACAGAAAAGACACTATATTGCAGTGTGACTGAGCCAGTCCCTTGGTATCCGACCGTCTGCCAGTTCTGCCTTGACTTGGAACATCTACATTTACATGTAGTTGCTGTTATTCTGCACCAGACTCCCAGCGATTCTGTCAGAATTAGCCAGAGAAAACATCTGCTATTCAGACCATCAGACCTTCCTAACCCTGAGAATTAATTTATCCATATTCCTAGGGTAGCATTGATACTGGAGTACACAGTTCTCCGTTTTCATGACATGAACAGTGTGAACTCCAATTCAATGCTGATCTGTGCAGTAACTGATCCTCTTCTACAGAACTTAGTACATGTACAGTACGTTGCATTTGAAAGTTAATGATGCAAAAAGGAATGGGGAAAAAAAGCGAAAGGAATTCGCATTTCGCAATTTGACCACAACTTTTCCCCCCTGCGAATTTGCAGCAAATCGGATGTGAAAGGGGTGAACGACGTGTGAAAACCGTGCGAATTTTTTGCGAACACGGCGTGAAACATTTGCGAAAACATTGAGAAAAAAACAGTGTACGAAAACAGAGTGAAAATTTTGCAAAAGCAGTGCGAAAGGTTGCGAAAATCATGGGGAAACTTGCAAAAACGAGAAGCATTGTGCAGCGAAAATGCTCAACACTTGCCACACGTGCACAACTATTATGCAGTGAAGAGTCCATTACGCAGGCTGCTCTGCGCTTGGGGCCGGGGCCGGCCGGTCGGGCCAACTCACCACATGGAGTGGGCTGTTGTGGTCTGGTAGCGATTTCCTCGGCCGAGCTGTCCAGTCCATGCACCACGGCGAGCTGCGCCCTCATGGGGCAGTTGTTTTCTGGGATTACCATAAATAAACACTGGTCAATGTCGGAGAATAAATGTTAAAAAGTTTTGTTGATGTTGCGTGATTAAACGGGAGTCCCCAAGTCATGAAGTCAAGAAGCACATGAAATGTACATCACTACATATATGTATTACAACAAACTTAACTCTCTCTGCTGTGGCGACATGGGTTATTTGCCCTCTTCTTATTTATTCTCATGGTTTAGTTTGGCACACAAAAAAACAACAATGAAATACTACATGTAGTATTTTGTTACTTAAAGGTTTCTTTGGATCAACAAAGAAAATCAACTGGTTAAATTGTACGTGTATCTTCATGTAGCAAATCTCGTCTTTTCGCCGATTGTGTTCGGTGTGACATTTCGGGTCTGTTTTCACTTGGGTTTCTGATGACATGTTACTTTCTGTGGTCACATGGTTATTGGAAAAAGTCAGCAATTGGACTGTCCATGAATGGGCGTGCAGTAGCAGTCAGGATGTCGCGGTAGCTGTAGATGCAGTGTGTGCTTCGCGATGCGGTGCGGCATGCACGAGGTCCCGTGGCGGTTTTTGAAGGGATTTGGTAGGCCCTAATATTTTTTGTCACGAAAATGTCGAGATAACCGGATACAAGGCATTTATTCCGAAATCATGGTACATACATCTGCCAATACATATAAATGTATTTCACATACATGACAACATGTGGATACATGTACATGTGCACATATGCGGTGCACATGTTGAGCATCCATCCAACTTCCAAGGGGTTAATTTAAACACCACAATAGCCAGCTTTGATTTTGCCTATCGCATTGTATTTTGCTCAAAACCGAGAAACATATTGCATTGACATTTTAATGCTGTCTTCCTCAAGTAATCTGAATTTCCTGAGAATTGAAGAACTTTTCTCTCAAACTGATTTTCCTCCACTTTTCATATTCAGCGATGCGCATGTTTGAAACCACAGAGAACAAAAACTTCCTGATGTCTACATGTACATGCACAAATACTACTTAATGAAGCAAGCTTGCAAAATTATTTCCCCACTACCAGAGAAAATCTGTGAAAATCTTTTCCCACTTGTGGGAAAAAGTGCGAAAATCTTTTCTCACTTCTGGGAAAATCTGTGAAAATCTTTTCCCACTTGTGGGCAAATCTGTGAAAATTTTTCCCATTTGTGGGAAAAAGTGTGAAAATCTTTTCCCACTCCGGGGAAAATCTGTGAAAATATTTTCCCACTTGTGTGAAAAGATGTGAAAATATATTCCCCCTTTTGGCACACTTTTTCACAATTTGTGAAATGAAAAAGAATTCCTGGGAAGAGAAAAAATATGAAATTTTTTTCCCATTTTGGTGTTAACTTTCAATTGCAATTTACTGTACGTGTACTGCAATCACTAATTACAGGTAGCTACTATTTGTTGTCTCAGCTACCTATGTGCTTCCCAAATTAATTTCTATCCCGTAGATAACACTGACCCCAGGTATCCTCTTCCTGGCAAACATTTTGTTGCTCCCAACAGCTGCTTCACTCCTTGATACTGGTCTGTTGATGATATCCTCTACACATACTCTCATTGAGTCTCATGACACCCCTTTCACCTTCGTCGTTGGTTACAATTTAAGGCCCTGTTCATTGTCTCTGTACTAAAAGTGGGCCAGGAATCGAAGCTGAGAGGTACATGTATTGTGCTTCTTCTATCATTACCCTTAAGGGGAGAGTTTCCCTTCGCTATTTGGATTTCCTTAGCTGTTAGAATCATCTGTTCCAAATGGCTTATTTTCTCAGACGTCAAACCTTGCCATCCTATCACGATCCACGATGTTAGGCTTATATACATGCGCCTTGCAACATCTTCAATTAGTATATGTTAGTGGTTATCTACATGGCTATAGATAACGCTACGACCATTTACCTCAGGCTACCCTTAGCATGGGTTGCAATGAGTTCTGCCGAGACATGCCAATAATACCCTCTTCACAAGAACAAGTACATGTACTTAGTCTACCCTCAGTGATACTCCGTATCTTTGGGTGTCCTCCTTTCATGGTCCTACGCACTATTAAGTTTGGTATGTTGACTGGCCTTCTGGCCCAGATGACCAATGTATACTGTAGATGACACGTTTGTGCTCATGATGTCCTGGCCGTTTCATCAGTTGGGGCTACAAGTATTTCAAAGAATTTCCTGTAATAAAGATTTGTAGAGAGGCTTGTTAGAAAACCCATACCCAGTTCACCTCCTGCTACTTCAGTGATGTTTGCAGGGGGTCCATACACATGGTCTGACTGTGGGCTGGACAGCATTGCAGTTGCTCCATTGCAGATCATGCTCTACCTTTGCATGAGGAGGTACTCAAGCAGTCACTATATAAGGTGGCTAGATACTTGGCAGTGCGTCCTCACCTTCCTACTGTCCACTGGTTTGGTGCTACTCTGAATAGGTATTGGTAATCTGCAAGGAGACACTCCCCCCCACCCCCACCTTATGTGGGTGGAGTCTACTACGGCATATCTACTAGATTACCAGTCTCCCTCCCTCCTCTTCACATGGCCTTGGCGCACTTTTGCACATCGAAAAAAGGACGAACATGGTGGATGCCTTCATGGGGTGGGGGCAAGTAATGGGGGCTCACCATTAGTGATGGAGAATATCGCGAATGAAAGTAATGGACTCGGAAAATAATGCATAGGTATTGGTTATGTGGTAAGTATGCAGTAGTAGACTCAATGCACATTAGGTGGCTGGAGAAAATTTACAATGGCAAAATTCAGTAGTTTCTGGAGAGATAAATCTATTTGTCTTTATGCCCTGCAACACTCTGACCATGTACTGTCTTGAAGACAAAGGATTCAGAAGTTTATAGACTCTGGCATAACTTTTATGAACTACTCTTCCAAACAGAACCTCCTTCATATTTTCACTTCCTTGACCTGTCATTGACAAGCTGCCAAAAATTAAATGAAAAGGAATTCAAAATACCTGTAAAACTGAAGACAAATGGACACTGGTTGATTGTGGTGTGGTGGTCAATGTACACTTATCAAAGTCCTGGATCAGAATGACCCAGAGAATTTAGGCCTATGCACCCCTCCAATGTCCCCCAGGAAGTGACATCATCCCCCAACACATACCCAACACATACTGTTTCATGTACAAGTAGGGCACCTCACACGGAACAGTGTGAGCACTACGTGTTTCAATAAAAATGGGGGGGGGTGTCCTAATACTCAATATATGCATATTTTATTACGAGATAAATTAAAACACTTTGATAAATTAAAACATGTGAACAGTAAAGTAAATATTAAAATTTCAATGAAATTTATTGCAGGGTTGTGTGATTTAAATTGCGATTTAAATTATTTTTTTGAAAAAGTCACTGATTTAAATCAACATATTTAATTGTGTGGGTATAAAGGCAAAAATGTTTCAATTTTTAAATTTTTTACTGATTACAAATGTTTGCAGGTTTTGCACATTTTAAACAGTAAATCTCCCCTCTGTGAGCCTTCCAGTTCCTAGTACTAAAGAAGTATGAGTGTACATGTGTTACACAAAATTTGGGTTGGTAAGATTTTTATGTTCAATTCTGTCCACTTGTTTCAATTTAAATCAGCTTTTTGGATTGAGTAAGTGTATTTGATGCAAAGGATTTATAACCAGAATTTAATTTTATTTCATTTAAATTGCCCACTTCAGAGTTTAACCATAGAGGAAGGACACGGAAGGAGTTAGAATTCTGGCACTTCAAAGTGCTCGATGAGCATTGCCGCCCGGTCATACAAAAAACAATAGTCATCATCATCATCATGGTGACGCCAGTGTGCCGGCAGTGCATGGGCGTTGCTCAGTGGCTGACATAATAAGTTAATTGTCAGTTTCCATTGTTCGGCATTCAAAGTGGCTAGTTGTAACTGATTGAGGCTGATTTCAACAATCCTCATATCATCAGAAAGTTATTGGTAGGTTTGCATACGTGCGCTGCTTCTACAGTATGTTTCTGTTGGTTGGTTGTTTCTGTCCAGGAGCAACGAGAGTGGAGCATCATGCCTAATTGTGTGTCCTATCAGTTGTAAGCACTGTTTGCGAAGCGTTGTTGTAGTAAACATTCCATAAAAGCCCTATTACTGCCTGCAGCTTTAGCCAGACAAGTGGGCCCAGTTGTATCCTAGCAGTATTAATTTGTGCATTTTGTTTGCAATTAACTACAACTTACCATGGCCAGGAAATAGAGAGCAAAAAGGCTCTGACATTAGATCTACTTTTGCTATCGGAAAAATCTTGTTTACTTTGATACGCTGTTGCGTTATCCATGCAATGTTTGTAATTTTATTTTGTCTTTACAAAACATCAGTTTTTAAAGTCTTTGTACGAATTTTGCTAAGACTGGCCAATGTGATGCTGACCACCACTGGACAGTTATTATAAGTTCATAACAAACAAAATATGCTATTTCATCACGAGGAGCGCACAAGAGATCTCACGAAATACCTTTCTGTATAAATACCGTAAAAAAATGATTCAAATAAAACACAATATCTTATAAACACCTTGGCTATTCATTTCCAAGGGCAATGACTGCACATGAACACTACTTAGGTAGTGTTCATGTGCACACAGGCACACAGGCCAATACAAAGCAACTGTGCAAGCATTAAATTTGCTGTTGTTTTCAGATCATACCAAGCACCATCGGTGGCATGAATATAAAACTTCCGATACTGCGATGTACAACGTTTTAAGAATGCAGATTACCAGTGAAACATCCTGGCAGTGATCATAGGTACAGAAGGGGCTTATGGTCGTGAAACAGGTGGTGCTTAGCATGCGATTGCAGCAATTGCGGTAATTGGCCGCATGTTATAGCCCGGGTAGTTCGAACTTCTGTGTCCTTCCTCCATGGTTTAATATGGTAAAATATCAGTGTACATCAACAGTTTACATCTCTACAAGTATACACTTACATATATTTTATTAAAATTGGAAACGTTAAGTCATTATAGTGTAACTAAGAATACTAAATTCACTAAAGTAATTTTTAATCAAGCCTAAGTCAATTGCTCTATGAAGCTGGATCATAAACAAAATTAGACTGCTTGTTGCACATTGAGCAAGGTAAAATACCAGCATTTTGGACAGGCACACATGTAGCATGCAAAATAAATGCATACATACCTGATGTTTATGACATTTCATTTAGTTTGTTTCATTCTTATTGTGGCCCAGCAAGCCAAATTACAAGAATACTACAAGATTCATATAAAGTACATCAAAAAGACATCAAAAATAACAAGTTCAACCATATAAAACACCAATCACGATTTACATTTATTTAAACCTCAAAATAGACTAATTAAAATTCATGTAAAATACATTATAAGTACATCAACAAATAGGACGGACAAACACGTTGATCACTAATCATAATTATAATTCTAATAATTGAAACGAATAAAGACTAAACAAAGAGAGGAGCTCAAACCTACTTCAGCGGGGTGGACTTTGTATGATTTCTCTATTATTGCATGAATTTCATAAGCCACAAGAAGGCCTGTATAGATTCTCTAATTATGAATTTAATAGATTATGTAAATGGAATAATATTTACCACTAATGGGTCATTAGGGAGACATTCCCATAAGAGCGTGCACAAAATTTTCCAACTTTACTGTCCCATAATTCAATATTCCCTGATCTGATCTGAAGCAAACTTTGTATGTTTTCATTATGAACCTAATCTATCATCTCTCAAAATTTGGACAGTAAAATTCGGTCTCTTTTTGGTAGTTTGAAAATAGGGAGACACTGAAATGTCTCCCTAAAAGCCAATGTCTCCCTAACATGCCTAATGCTGAAAAATTTACCACAAATGTCTCCCAAGTGACTTATTTGTAAATATAGGGCTATTCTTAAATTTACTAGTCCTACAGGGTAGCAATGAAATAAAATTAGAGTTACTCAACTCCCTGCCACGAATGGTTATCCTCACAGGACATGACATGTTACTCACTTATTAGTCATTTGATGCATGTTCATGTATTATTACAAGTATCCTGTTAACAAATTTTTGAACTCTACTTTTGTCAAAACTGACGAGTTCAGTTTAAAACCTGGTATGCGCTTTATCCTGAGGGTACATGTACCGGTAGGTGTTATTCTGCATGCACTTCACCAAGGCTAAGACATGGTGGTTTGTGATTTTAATCAAATTACTTGATGTAAATTTCTTAATTTAAATCCGAATTGGTTCAATTTTGTCACAAAACAAATAAATGAAAGAAAACTATGACACAGATAATTTGCTTGCTTTTGAATAGACAGCCAACTTGTCTCAAATTTTTATAACAATTAAAAAAAGCTGATTTAAATTTTGAAAAAAATCTGATTTAAATTTTGAAAAAAAATCTGATTTAAATTTTAAAAAATCAGATTTTTTTGAAATCAAAAAGGTCAACAGCCCTGATTTATTGATTGTGATTTCTTTTGTTGACCTTTTTTATGGGGGGGGGGAGAAATTGAGAATTTATTACAAATATGCTTAACAGAAAAACCCAGGGGAATCAATAAGCTCTTGGGGTTTTGGCGACTGGCTGAATTTCAAGAAATTTATTTCCATCAAATCCCATTGAAAAGTATTGACAAGTTTGAAGAGCAGACGAGAAGAGACAAGGGCATGAGTTGTGTCCCATGAGCACAGCTGTCCACATAAACAGAAGTTTTATAACCGGCAGGTCTCCGTCAAGGTCAGAGTGAAGAGAGTAGCACATGGGAACAGTGATATTGCTTCAGTGTCCTCCACTCAGCCCACATCTCAGGAATAATTGGCACATAATACCACCACAGCTTTCCACCCTTGTAACCAAGATTGCATAGTTACAATGCAGTAGACACGACATATCAACTGTGGGAAAGGTCACCGTTATCCATCAATTTTTGTGGCCTGGCAACATAGCCAGCGCTTGCGACATGTGAATGATATATATGGGCGGTTGTACATGTACATGTAGCATATCACATGATCAATTAGTGACCAATAAAAATTCACTACCTACGAGCGTGGTATAACAATGATAGTTGTGTTATTTCATGCATGAGCATGTTGGTGTGAGAGTGTAGGATTATTATGAATACTTATGCTTCCTGTTTAGTGGTGGTGTTCTTGTGATACATATGTATGATACTGAAGCTCTAGCATTATGCAACCGTAACATAGAAAATGTTAATTTTCTTCTGTTGCACCCATTTAATTTGGACAAAATTACTGAAACTACAAATGTTCAGTAAATGGTTAAGCATTGTTCAGATCCAGAAAAAGGGGTCATATACTAAGACAGTTAAAATACCCAAAGATGGTGGATATTACACATTTATACAAAAGGTTAATGATTTTGTAATAGGTACTGAATATGTCAGGAAATGAAGATATGTGCTACTATAACTTCCTGTGCGCAATGCCCCTTGGACAGATTAGGTGAGTCTCACATCTTCCATATTTACATTAGCAGAAAGAAGTATATGAGGCAGTAGGCTTTTACCTTGATATGTTGTTGATTATGAATCAGGCAGATATCCCAGTTACCTTTGTACAGAGACTCATGTACATGTAGATGCAAAGTTGATCACCTACATTGTACACTCTAGAGTGAATAGACTTGAAATGTCTCATATCATGACTTACAGCTTGACATCCCTTTGGGTGTGGCTACTTTCTATTGCATTAATGTGTATGTAGAGGATGTCTTAATCACTTGCTGCCGGGAGCCTGGTTTCGGAGACGTTGGCTTTATACGCATAGCTGGGTTGCCTGAAACCGGACAAAGGGAACTGGGCCTTGTAACAAAAGACCATACTTGGAACAAAAGACCAAGCTGCTGGAAATTTCAGTTATTTCAGTTATCAATAGTAGGGAAATCTGTCATTGTTTTGAAAGCTTATACCACTGTTTGTGGCATTCGGTTTGAGCAAATTACCACCAGAGACAAAACCACTCCAGCAATGAGTGCTACAATACCGCTTTACGCTAATCTGGCCCCTATTTCAAAGACATCAGCAGTGCACTGTGCTGATTTCTGGAACAAAGAAACTTGCATACATGTAACACGGCACAATCTGGGCTCTCTTTACAAGGCTGCAGGTCTGGCTGAAATATTCAGGCATCCTGTAGATCTTGTCTGTCAGAGTAGCCACCAGAAAGTCATTTGTCTGGGTGTAAACATCCAGTAAATAAAGTTATCATTTTTAAAGAATTTTGAAAACAGAAAAAAAAATAAAAAGTACCTGGCCCAGCAAAATCAACATGGATAAATGGGCCTGGCGCGAAGTGGATAATGCTATTTATATGGTAGTGAGCAACTGGGAGGATGGAATAGTTTTACATATTATGTGCAGTGTGATGCTTAGAACAGTTTCTCTAACCATAACTCTTCAAGGCCTTCATAATCATCAAAAGGCCTTTTCAGTTTCAAATTTCAGTAAGGTTTTTTTTTCTTGTTGGTGCTCAGTGTATTTATCTTGTTCTTCTCTGTTTTCATATAGTGCTTTTAACAATGTTTTTAGTAACATTGGATATGTCATGTTGGGCATCCTGTACTTAATGATTGTGTGGAAGAAACATCATATTCATAAACAGGCTATGACATCAGACAGTGAGAAAGCAAAGGTGGGTGACAAGCTGCAAACATGAATTTACCAGAAAGAACTTTTCAAATTCAATAGTCCATTGGAAAAAATTACTACCTCGTAGTGTGCACTTATCTTGGGGTTCTGAATGCATTTTTAAATGCCCAATTTCACGAGAAGTTTCAAAAAGCTCAGATTTATTTCATGAAATTTCATTACGTGGACTGGTGTATTGATTAGTCATGAGATGTATTGCTCAGATATTTCAATTCCGCTAAATGAAATCCATAAAATTTACCCTCGCTGTTGTGAACCAAACATCCATTAGGGAACAATACTGATGTGCCATATTTACCATTAGTGTTAGGAAAAGTTCAAGGACATGTTTACTGAAATCAAAATGTTATGCTTAAAAAATCACGACATAATCAGTGGGGATAGAAAATTTCTGTTCAAAAGACTTTCCAAATGTGACTCATTGATATTCCTCACTACTTGAAGCTGAACAATACATTCATGGCTTTTAATTCATTTTCATTCATCCTCTTCATTACTCTTTGATTTCAAACTAGAAGAAAGGACTCAGGTGCATAGTTTATAAATGTTATCAAGAACATAAAACAGTAGTTGTAATTAGTTGATTAGTAAATATTGGTTTGACTTGTGAGTTTATAACAGCAATATTACCTACATGTTGAGAAGGTCTTCAGATGGGTAGCAAGTGTTGGTTCACTTCGTTGCTCTGACAAACATTACTTTGCCTTTGACAATTGGTGTTAGTTAGTTTACCAGCCTATCCCATCTACACGTAGACTTGGTAAGAGATTTTACATCGTTCTTTTCCTGTAGACTTGTGGTATACCGAAGCACTTTGGCATGTTTTATGCTTTGGGTATTGCACTTGTCATGGAGGGTGTGTTGAGTGCCAGTTACCATGTCTGCCCTAACTCCTCCAACTACCAGTTTGGTGAGTATATAAACACACTCCAGACTACATTTATTTACTTATTACATATTTTCAAGCAGAAGTTTGTTGTAATAATTTTAACAGGGGTTTTTCTTTGCCCCCTGTTATTGCAGAAGGCAACCATTTAAGATTTTGTCAAACTTTTGATTTCTAAAAATAAATTTTTGTTTTAGAAAAAAAATGTTTTTCGGAACTAATTGAAAATTTACAGGGGCACAAATTTCAATGTCATTTTCTCTCAGTTTCTGCTCTTTATTTCGCTTTTGTCTTCGGAAAACTTAAAGTTGTTGTAGCTGTTATTTTTTGGTTGAAAAGGATTTTGCACTGCAATAAATCAATTAAAAAAATAAACAGCCTTTGCTTTCTCCCTGAGCATCCACACAAGATCAAAAGAAATTAATAAGACCAGAACGATGAATGTTTAGTGAACATGTACATAGAACACACTACATGCAGTGTCGAACACAATGGATCATGTTATGTTTGTTGTAGCTTGGCCCGCAGGCAAACACTGTCTCAAATCAAGGTAGAAAATTAAAAGACGCAGTCCTACCGTGTGCTTCTTGAGCTGAAACAGTGGTTGGCCAAGCTACATCGGACACAATGTGGTCTATTGCGTGCTAAACTGCATGTACTATGCACTATGTAAACGTGCACTGTACATGCATTGTTCTAGCGATGACGTCATCCAATCAGACTGGTAGCCCGAATGGCTAAAAGGGATGTTTTGTGGGCGGGGAAATGCAGGATCTTATTTCATTTTGCAGTCATTCACAATTAAAGGGCTAAACATTGAATTTATTATGTTTATGAAATGGATACCTATTTATTGTTATTTTGAAAAACTGTTCGTGAACTACATGTTCTCTATTTCTGTAACCTTTTAAGTGCATATTTAGTCCATCGGCCCTAGAGGGTGTCAGAAAATAATCATCACCGTGTCATCAACAGGGGTTATGTGGCATGAGATTAAAGTTTTGGTTTTTCTGAGAGCTGGGTCTTGTAACAAAAGACTACTTGGAACAAAAGACCAGGCTGCTGGGAATATTTTTTCAGTTTTCAATAGCAGAGGAAATCCCTCATTGTTTTGAAAGATTATACCACTGTTTGTGGCACTCAGTGCGAGCGCATTACCACCAAGGACAAAAGTGCTCCGGTGCTCTAGGGTTGAGCAATACAATACCGCTGCATGTTAATCAGATCCACATTTGAAAAGATGCCTATAGTGCACTGGGTCAGTTCCGGAAACAAAAGAAAATTATGTAACACTGCACAATCTGGGCTCTCTTTACAAGGCAGCAGGCCTGGCTGAAATACTCGGTCGCCAATAGATATTATCTGTCAGATTAGAGTAGCCACTAGACAGTCAGTACTGTGGGTGTAAACATCCAGTAAATGAAGTTATGAATTTTTTTAGAATTTTGAAAACAGAAAATCTTAAAAATCCCCAGTTTTTAAGAGGCCATTTCATCACTAAGCAATATTTGAACTTCATTGGAGTTACACCAAAGAAAAACCTTGATGCATTGGTGGTCCTATAATAAAGACGTCAGGATGACGTCATCTTTTGATTTATTGAAACAATTTGAAAGTTTTATTTTCCATTGATTCAGTACACAAGTTTCTAGAGGCCCTTTTGGAGATTTAGCAAACTTGGATCTTCATCAAAGCTATTGCAAAGAAAGACCTTAGCGTATAGATATTAGATGGTCCTGAACCCATGACCTTATGATGACGTCACCTTCTGACTTATAAAATTTTGAAGATTTATATTTCCCATGAACTTTGTACACACTTTTCAAGAGGCCTTTTTGGTCACTAAAGCAATTTCGGATCCTCATCAAAGTTACATCAAATAAGAGAGATATTTTTGAGTTAATGTTCATTGTTTGGGTTTTTATTTACACTCAGATACGGCCTTCATGTACATCATAGCTGGCTTAGGAATGTTGATGTTGTATCAACAAAGACATCCTGATGTCAATGCCAATGCCTATGCAGCTTTTGCCACCTTTGCTGCTGTCATTTTTGTTGCTTTTTTGGGGGTGGTAAGTAGCAAACAAAATGATTGTTGGTTTCTAAACACTTGCGTAAAAACAGCACAATATTAGGCGTGTCATATTAGGCTTATGCGTAATGGAAAACATACTAAACCAAAATGATCTTGCCATCTGACCAATTAAAAAAATAGTTTCAGAAACTTTTTTCCAGGCTGGATCATTAAAAAGTTGTCCTATCTAAAAATTGTCACAGAGGGCAGCACGTGAATTGGCCAAAATTATGACATGATACATAGGAGTATTCTAGCTGGTTATTTCAAATTGTTCCGAGTGGTGAGTGGCCATGCAGTGATTATGCATGATATGAAGACACACCGTTCTGTGATGCAGCTGGCATGGCAATATGGGCCTGCCTCATGCAGTGTATGGAATCTGCACGGATGTCTCGGCCCGGCTCCAGCTACAGTCAGTGGCAGTGGTAGATAAAATCAGTTGTGCATGACCAAAGTCATGGTATGCCCAATAACTGCATTGTTGGAAGCAGCTGCCATCCTCCACAGAATAGCCCTGATACAAATTTCTTCACAGTTCCCTCACAAATTTGTGTCATGAGTTCCACATTATACCTTCATGTGCATTTACATAGATATATGTATTGAGTTCATTGAAGTTCAACAGTTTTGCTTATAATTTCACATAAGTCAAGTATTTCTAGTGTTCAAATGAAATGTACATTTGACTTTCAAACAAAACAAAAATAAAACTTGCGATGTGTTGACAAGTTCCGTGACTACAGTTCGAAACGCATCGCAAGTTACAATGAGTCTTTGGGTTGTCGTAACTACACAAAAACACATTGTAGGATTGAAAATGACGCTGATGCTCATGGCAGATTGTGAAGCAAGATGGGCCCTAAGGAGAGAGGGACTTTTCAGGGAAAGGCGCAATCTTCAATTGTCATCATAGTTGCAGCCAACAAAAACAAAACCAAAAATACTCAAATTTTATAACGTCATAATGACGTCACCTTCTGATTTCTTATTGATTTTTTAATATTTTATATTCCCCATAGGTTTTGAACATGTTTTTTGTTCCACAGCCAGTCTTCGGCAATTTTCTTGGTCTGATTGACTTATGTATTAGGTGTGCACACTTTCAGTCCCCCAGCTAGAGAGGGTTAAAGAACAGCATCGTCATAATGACGTCATACGGTGTCATGCGACATGACATTAAAGGAGCAAACTTCAAAGCCTTATATCTGCTGAAGTACATGTCCAATTTAGCTGAAACCGTGCAGGTGTCTAGAAAGAGAAGTGGTACAGATAGAAATTGACATGATGTGATGAGGACGTCATCATGTGCCAAGTCATGTGACATTGAAGGTGCACTCTTCAGAGCACTTATCTCTTGAAGTACATGTCGTACTGAATTCAAACCTGCAAATATCTTGCAAGAGGAAGGCTCTAGACAAACATTGACCTGATGTGATGATGACATCATGTGAAAAGTCTTGTGGCATTAAAGATGCACTCTTCAAAGCACTAAATCTTTTGAAGTACGTGTCTGATTGGTTTGAAAATTTTGAGTACATTTGAGGACAGCCGAGAGAGAAGGGTTTTAGACCGAAATTGACATGTGACATTAAAAGTACATTCTTTAGAGCCCTATATCTTGTGGTAATACATGTTCGACTGAGTTGAAATTTGGTAGATCGCGAGAAGTGGATGAGTTACAGATGAAGTGAGGTTAAAGGTGCACACTTTATTCTCCAAGTCTTCTAATGTCCGGAAGGGTTTTCGCATTCCGCTGTCATGACGTCACCAAAGAAAATACTAGAATTATTTTTGTAAATGTTTGTAGCTTTGGGGTAGATCTTTGAGCAAAAAGTGAGAAATGAAAATGTGCTAGAATCTCAAAAGAACAAATGCTTTTTTTCTTAATAAAAAAAAGAAAATGCAAAAAACCCTTTGCTGTGTCCTGAAGACAAACAAAGCTTTTAGTTCTTTTTGTGTCTGCTGGCTGGACCCTCCAAACTGCAAACTTTTTTCTCTCAATCAAGTTTAGTTACATAGTGAAAAGAGACTTAGTTCTGCAATGTACATGTATATGGGTATAGTCTACATTCTAGTAAGTATTGCCATGAAATAACCTTGAACTACATCTTTAAAAGCATTCCAACGTTTTCAACATTTTCACGGTTATTCATTTATTTCTGATCACCAACAAGGGTTACCTGCCATTTACAGGCANCATACCTTGCTGCATATGGGGTCATAGGCTGTGTACGACTTCGGGTCCTGTAAAATGTTGATGGTTTAGTAATATTCTCATTTATATGTAAAACGTGAAAAAGCAAGAAAGAGCAAGCATTACATGTAACCACTGGATTGCACGCTGTATATGGATCACATTGAGAGCAAATCCACAAGGTTGTCATGCATCCTGCATGTACACGTACTTTCCATGTACTGTAGGCCTACATGTACATGCCATGGCTCGCCAGGTACATTTACACACACTCAGCCTATGAGCGTGAGAGCACAGCGTGATAAGCTAGCAATACAGTATGTGCACTAAATAACCTTTGACATTGTGGCACATCGTTCCCAACGTGGTATCCATTTTTACCTGTATAATGGGTTCCTGAAAAACACTTCATCACTGACTCGTTGTGTTTTTTTTATCAAGAATATCTCTAAACAATGGATACTGATAGAAAAATGTTGATGAATGCTAATTTGGGGAGGGGGACCTTGAAAAATAGTACTCTGTGTACTACTCTGGAAATGTTGAAAACTTTGGATGACCCCTAGGCTGACAAACACTTGTAAATTTGGTGTATATGTACAGTGTTTTGCATCCCAAGTGTATGGACTCTCATCAGTCCAATTTCCAAACTTGATGATATGTTGATCACTCCACAATAAATAATAAAAATCTAAATACTTTTCCCCATGATGTGATACCTACATTGCATGTACAGAAAAATTTTCCTCAACCAAGTTAATTTGCATCCAACCAAATTATACGTCTCTGTAAGAATTCTTCTACTGTGAATATGTTGCGAATAAAAGCAGTGGAACATACAGAGACTATATGCTTATTCATACTTAAGTTGGAGCCAAACCAACAACCCAGATTACACACATGCAGTGAAGGTGGAAGAGTAGTGCTCAACCTTAATACAAGATATTGTGACCTTAGACTGCTGTTTACTGCCAATGATAGTAAGATCTGACTTTACATTAATCACTTCTGCCGAGGAGTTTCAGGCACCATGTGTTTATACGCATAGCGGGGGTGCCCAGTTTCTGACAAAAGAGCTGGTCTGTGTAACTGTACTCGGAACAAAAAACCTGCTACTTGGAATTGCCATTATTTTTCGACTTCCATTTTTTCGAAGGTAATCCAGCACTGTTTTGAAACAGTATACCACTGCTTTAGGTATAGCGCTACTGTGGATTAGCACCGTGGACAAAAGTGCTCCAGGGCCCCATTGATGAGCGAGACAGTGCCGCTGTTAATCCAGCCACGTATGAAAACACGCTACTGGCATTCACAGGAACAAAGGAAATTATGCAACACCACTCAATTCTGGGCTCTCTTTTACAGGGCTGGGTTGAATACACGGGCGTCAGTGAAGTTTGCCTGACAGATTAGAGTAGCCACCAGAGAGTTGTTTGTGTGGGTGTAAACATCCAGTGTAAATGTCACAAACATGAGCCTTGTGGAATTCCACAATCCAACTTGAACTGGCCAGACAGAACACCATTTAGTTGTACACATTGACTCCTGCCAGTCAAATTAGACTTAAACCAGTCTAAAGCTACACAAGATATCGCAACTTTAAATTGAAGACAGTTCAATAATATTTTTTAGTAAACCATATCAAATGCAACACTGGGATCTAACAACACAAGCAGAGTGACGTGCTGGTAGTTTATTTTCATCAAAATGTCATTCCCTATTGCTTTAAGTAATGCAGACTCAGTGCTGTGAAAGTTTATGTAAGCTGATTGACATGTAGGATACAATGAATTGGTAACTATACGTACATGAATTTGTTCATAAAAAGCCCTCTCATTTAACTTAGAAATATACTGAGGATTACTAATAGGCTGAAAATTCTTTACAGCTGTGGAATCCAAGGGGAGAACAATGGCCTCCTTCCAGTAAGTGGAAAATGTACCGGTTTCTATTGAGCTTAATATTTCTGATAATAACTAGTATCAGAACGTCCAAACATTTAATTACTGATTGTGTTGGCATTTGGTCTAAGGAACACAATTTCTTGAAACCCGCTCATTAAGACTCCTAACACTTTGCTTGGTAAGTGACAAACATTTGTCAAACAGTACTTGTCCTGGTGCGTGTGTCTCTATGATAGGCGTTTCATGTGAAATTGCAGAATCAAGCTTTGCACAAATATCAGTGATCTTTTAAATAAAAAAATGACTTAAAACATTGGCTAAAGATGGAATTTGTATATTGAATGTGACACATGAATTAGGATTTGGTTTTAACAATTCATCAACAGCATTAAAAAAACATCTAGAATTACAACTATTCCTACGAATAAAATCAGTGTGCAACTGTTTTTGAGCAACATTCATTAAATACGTTGTTTGGTTTCTATACACGTTAAAGAATTTCAGATCATCAATATTCCTGGTAGTCAACCATTTCTTTTCTACCTTTTAATGCAAATTCTTAAGCAATATTATCTCCGTATTATACCAAGGACAACTAATTGTCTTAGTTTTAAGAGGTGCATGGTCATCAAACATATTCAAAAGTGTGGTGTTACAGCACTGCACAAGGTTAGTCAAATCATCCACAGATTTAGAACACAAAGTGTGCCAACAAGATCGGCATTGATGGAGTCAATATCAGTTGATTTTATGTTCCTTGACGTCACACTCCTTACTGGCAATTGGCAAAGGTGGTTTTTCTGGAGGTGTTAACAGTATACAGAATGGAAAAATGATCAGAAAAGAAAATGTTAGAAACAGTCAACTCATCAATCAAGTTATCACACGCAGGAGTGATGAGGAAGTCTAATATGTGACCTCTTTCATGAGATGAATGCTGAACATCTTGTTGCAAACTCGTCATTACCAGCAGTTCAGAAAACTGTATTGCTTTAGAGTTATTAGGTGTATCCATATGAATGTTAAAAGTCTCCAGTGATGAGAAATGTACAAACAATTTGGAGCAATTTTGCACCAAGTCATGGCCATCCGTTAAGTCCTGCAAAGTCTGACAAGGATGTAGTCCCAGAGTACAGTGCTGTAATAGGCCATGTTTGAAGCCAAAACGTAGTAGAATGGGTGTAGCCAGGCAAATGTATAACTTGTTGAGCAATAAACATCGTGAATAATGTCAATCTAAGTGTCGCGGCTGCAGAACAGATACAAAGAGGCGAAGTGCCCCCCAAAATTCAAAAATCAGGATTGTCAATATCCAAACTACACAAAACTCACCCAATTACACAGATGAAAAAACAAAGAAGCAGATGCTCCAAAGATTAAAACATGGTGAAGAAGAACAGAAATGAAATAGGATTAAAACAGGCGTGATAGGGAGGTAAAAACACAGCTGGCAGCTGATCAACAGTGCCCTCACTCCCTGTCCAAAATCCTCTTTGTGTATTGCCCACTTCAAGCATATCCAATACTAAAATTAATGAACAGTCCAAGGGGAAACCAATTGTCTTGCCCACCAAAATGTCTTGGTTGTGGTATCCACGAAAACTATGTTTTGGTTACCCTTACCACATGTACTACGTGATAACCACTAGATCACATTACATCTATAAGCCATGCAAAATACAGTTCAAGTCGTTCAGAAGAGTAATTTTGGTTGAACTATTTCATTTCATGCAGTGGTGTGTGTTGACTGACAAGTCACATAAAATCCTTACTTGTTATTCATGTTATTTGTACAGTTTTTGTTGACAGACACATTATGAAAAGAAATTTTATGGTTCAACAGCACACAGTGGTACAGCCAGTGTAAGAAAAGTGAGATGAATCATGCATCCCTTACGTTAGTCCTGTTTACAGTCTTTCTGTGATCGCAGGAACTGTGACTCATCAATGTACAAGTAAAATGTGAGCTGTTTTCATTGCTTGCAGCTCTAATTTTAGACCATGTGTATCCACCAGTTTTCCCGAATGAGCTCAAAGTCTTTGTGTTGCTTTGATACAGTACTGTTCAAGGAATGTTTTTACCCTGAAATCTGTCTACTCAGTGAAAATAGTTTTTTAAACCTGCTTTACAATGAAGCAACTATCAATGAATTGTCCCACACAAGGCCCCTCTTGCTTTTTCCATTCACATGTATACATGTAGTTTTTTAAGGAAGTAAACTTTGAAATAATTGAGCTATTTTTACAGAACTGTGGACTTGTGGACTTGTACTTAGCTCCCCTCACTTGAATATATAACCAGTCTGCTACATGTACATTTAGTACCACAATTGCTTATCAAGTCACATATGTGTATTCAATAGGTTGTTGAAGCCTTGAGTTTGAAAAAGTGTTCACAAATTGTTCCTCTTTGACACGTCAGAGTATCCATTTGAACATGTCATAGAGTGTCCTTTGGCACATGTTATGGGGTGTTCTTTGGCACATGGCACGGGATGCCCTTTGGCACATGTCATGGAGTCTGCTTTGGCACATGTCATGAAGTCTGTTTTGGTACATGTATGTGTCATGGAGTGTTCTATATTTGGCAGGTGTCATGGCGTGTCCTGTGGCACGTTTCATGGAGTCTCCTTCAGCACTAGTTTTCTTTGACACATATTGTGGAGTCTCTTTGGTAAAATGTGTTGGAGTCTTATGCAAAATTACTCAAATGAAATTACTCAAATATCAAGTGACGTTGTTTGGTTACGAGGTGCATAAGGTTGATTGTTGGTATCATCCATTTGAATGATTTGAGAGGAAGGTACACACAGACATGCATCTTTTTTTTATTTTATTTCAGTTTAAAAATGGTATCAATTCAGTGAGTCGTACGACTCATAATGATTGATTTACAAATATTAAAACCATTGAAATTATTAATAATTAAAATTCAGTCAAAACTCTTGCAAATTTCCAAATAAACCACGTACGACAGCCACAAAAACAAATGACGCCCACACCAACAACAAATACATGTATTGCACTTAGGAGGAGCAAGTTAAATTGTCAACTAAAAGGAGAAAAATCACTGCCGACTTTTCGTATCTGGAAGTATGGCAAATTGGGTTAAAGAGACCATGATTGCTTCTAAGAAGGCGGAAATTTGGTAAGGAACTACAAAGTGGAGGGAGTAAAGATCTATGTCTTGAGTGCATTAAGGATTTTGCAAATTTTTCTAATATTTGATTTCGCCGTCGTTTTAATAATGGTATGTTAAGGAATTCAAGGGCAAGTGAGTATTCGAAGTTATTATTGTAACCTAGAATAAATCGACATGCACGTCTTTGAATACGTTCAATTTGGTCAGATTGTTGAATCGTGAGATCAGATGACCAGGATGGTGAGGCATACTCAAGTAAAGGTCTAATATACATAAGGTAAATAGTCAAAAGGTCATGAGCCGGGGCATTGAATTTTTTCAAGACACAAAGTATATACAAACGTTTGGCAGCAAGACTTGTCATGTGATACCTGCTTGGCCCACTTCAAATCAGCTTGGATAATGACACCAAGTAGTTTCAGACTGTCAACCGATTCCAACAATGTGTTGCCAATAACAACAGTAGGCGTAACTATTTGTTTTCTCATGAAGGAAACAAGCATAAACTTACATTTTTCGGGTTTAATATTCCATTTCATTAACATCAGATAGTTCAGACAAGCTGCCTCACTCAATAGTGGTTATCCTCTGACCAAAGGCTCGAATATTGGATTCTCGAAAAGGGTGCAAGGATATGCGCCGAGAGGTAGGTATAAGGAGTGGTTCACATGCACTAATGATAACAGTCTTGTGATCACTATTTGCAAAAGGATTAATAATGACTGGAGGTTGATAAAGATCAACCAAGTCGTGAAGACTTGATACAATAAATTCTGCCCTCTGGTTGGCATTGTAACTAGCTGGTGTAATGCCAACCCCTGAGTGAAAGGTGTGGTGTCTGGATCATTGAAGTCCCCAAGAATCATGAGGTTAGAGTACGGATGTTCAGATTTAAATAATCAGCAATGAAAAGTAGACTTTCTATGACCTCTGCCTTGTTGGGGGACTGAGAGGGGCAATAAATGACAGCTAGAAATACATGTTGTTTTAACGTAGAAGCAAGTGATAACAACCAAAAGAACAGAACGCAAAAACAGTTGTGTAATTAAGACTTCAACCTCCTTTTATTACAAGACACACCCTTATATACACACACTACACTACTTAAACCATTCAACTGTAAAGCAAAACAAAAGCGAATGGAACCAATGTCCAGTCAGCATCTTAGTTAGCTACATGACAATTTCAGGAATTTCTCAGGTGAGTGTAGCTCTCTATGAGGTACTTATTTATTTAAAATCACACAATACCACACATGTACAGCACTCGATTGATTGAAACTCAGTTTAAGCCATAGGGTTTCAAGATGGCTGGGAATGAGCTGTGGATCAACACGCAAAACATGAAAGTCAGAATGTGCATAGATACCAACTCCCCCATCCTGTCGATTGACATGGTCCTTTTGAAACAGATCAAATCCAGAAATGGATAAAGAACTCGTTGATTTGTTGTCATTAAGCCGCATTTCGGTCAGAACAGTGATGTCCTAGTTGTTTGCTCTCATTGTTGCAACAAGATCCTCAAATATTGTAAAGACCTCACATTGGCAAGAAGCAGAGATGGCAATTTGCTGGACTTCCATTTTAAATGGGTACGACAACGATATGTCGATTGCACACAGTGGTCCTCTGGGTAATGGAAGGTCTATTACCAATCAGCACAGGAATTTTTCGAATGTTGTTGGTACCAGCTCTACATCCCCCTACACTCCTTAGCAGTAGACCTAACATGCAATGGAAGTTTCACATTCCGTCGGTTACGTAATCCATACAACTGCGAAGCTGTATATCTAATGTTAGGAAATGTTTCCGTCAAATGTGGTTGAGGGCAATTACAATTAGCGTGAGTAACTCCAGAGTTCAACAGCTTTGTACACGTACTCATGTATTGGTTTTCGACATTCTCCTACAAATCGTAAGAACTCGGATTCAGTGAAACATCCATAAACACAGTAATGTCAGCAGGGGGGTCATGCCCAGGTATAACTAGGCTAGTCGATCCATGTTTTGACCACCATAACAATAGGTGTCCTGAAGCATGAAATCCCAACAAAGTGCATAAGGAGGATCACTTAGCCTTAACAAAAAATGGCGATAGTACTTGGGGATATCCTGTCATGCCACTAACGACAGATAAATGGTGGTAATTCTCCAGCTGTATGAACAAAAATTTACTATACCTGTTCACAAATCTAAAAATCCTCTGGTCTGATTGTGCTGCACTGGCTGTAGCAAATGACAGTATGAGTCCCACACAGTGCATGTAATGTACTGCTGTAAAAGCCATGATGGCCGATAGCTGTACTCTGAAGTTGCAATAGAGTCAGACAATAACAGTCAATGAAAACGACATCCAAAGACTCCAAAAGATTACAAATTACAAAGAATAGGAGAGAATCAACTGTTTGTAATAAATAAGAACGAACATGAAGATGGCTGTCTTGAAATATATCAGTTTATTCCAAATGGATTTAGTTCCTTTTTTGCAGTTTTATGTGATGCTATTTTGGCAAGTTTAAGACTGGGCAGGATTGGTTACCTTTAATACTACGAACTTAGCAAAAATAAACATGCACACATCTTACAAAAACATTAACTTGATCCTATTGCTATACCTCATACATATTCATGACAGATCACTGAACTCTCATTTGTGCATTCATAGTCACGCGCCAGCTGCTATTTGTTGTTGTTTGCCAAGCACATACATGACCATTCACGGAAGTAAATACGCACACATTTTTAACTGGCACCTTGGTGTATGTGCACTTGTGGCATCACCCTAGCAACTGTATGCAGCTCATATGGAAAGAAAATCAGTTTTTTTTTTCAGCTGAGCGATGCCTAACTGGAAAATATTGTGGACAATAAGAATTCCTCCTCCACTAAGAAGGTTGTCCAAAACGCGGTGAAAATGCTCAAAAATTACTGTGTTGCAAAAGGATTGAACTTTTTTTTACATAATCATGTTTTTATTTTCAGAGGTTATTAGATAAAAAATGTATGAGGTATAGTAAAACAAATAGAAAGTGGCTTATTTTAG
Organism: Acanthaster planci; assembly: GCF_001949145.1. The sequence continues at coordinate 50,541 of NW_019091582.1, read as the reverse complement.
TTGGACAGTCGTCATTAGCTCCCCTTGGTATTGGGGAGTTAACAAATTAGTTCCCTCGGCTTCAACCTCAAACCATGTTATATTTGTATATTGCCATGCATCAACACAGCAAAGTCTGGCATACAGCATCTTTTTAACATATTTACATTTTTAAATACAAACCACACATGCTTAATGATAAATAAGAGTTTGTTTCCCTAGCAACTGATGAAAAGTTGGCATATTGTAAGACCAATATTTTGTCAATCTAATTTTTGGGTCGACAACACATATTGTTACTGTGCCTTATGGTAATGATCATGAACCAACTTCAGTGGTCCTGCCACTATCATTTATCAGCAGTGTTGAATATCTCGGTTGTTGAATTGTAGAAAATACATGTACCACACGTGCAGTATTTTGCAGTTATTTCAAAGATGGATTTGCACCGAGGATGAAATTAATTTTGGATTTTTTGCCTGGCGGGACATGTATTTTAGCACTCTATACTCAGTGTAAGCCCCGAAGGCTTGTGAAAAAACCACAAGCGTACTCAGGTGGGACTTGAACCGTCAACCTCCTACTTACTAGTGCAGACGTCTTAACCACTCGACCACCAAGCTTGCTGGTGTCGGCTGGCTGGCTTGTACAAGTGGTTAAGACATCTGTGCTAGTAAGCAGGAGGTCGTGGGTTCGAGTCTCATCCAAGTACGCTTGTGGTTTTATCACAAGCCTTTGGGGGCATACACTGAGTATACAGTGTTAAAATACACTTTGCACAGGGCAAAAAAAAAATCCAAAATCAAAAACATCCAAAATTAGTATTTTGCAGCTTGAAGACAACTTCGATCGATCGATGTGGATAGGAAGGGGGAAAATATCGCTTTCACATTGACATTTCACAAAGTGTGAAAATAGTTTCCCACATGTATGTAAAGGCACTTGAGTATTTTTCTGCTTATGCAAGAAAGTGTGGAATAATTTTCACACTTCTAAGAGAAGTGAAAATATGTTCTCAATCATGTGAAAAACTGTGAAGATGTTTTGAATTGTGGGAACTTGTTTTCATGTATATGAATAAAAATTAGTAATGTGAGAAGAAAAACTGTTACAAGAATTTCTGACTACTAAGTTAACTTATGCAGGTACTTTTGATCTGTGACAGGGAGTGGTCCTAAAGACATATAAGCACATCGACCACCAGTCTAATATGCGTTATAACAGTGATTTTGAAAAGTATGGGCAATCGATCGGGAAAAATGATGGATAGCTGGGCATTTAATGTGTGTCCATTGTGTGTGACACACTTACATTACATGTATTTGTTTACATATGCTCTCAAAATATGTTCACTTTTTGCTCTTCCCTACCACCGTCTCTTCTTTTCAGATGTTGCATCCTCATCGTGTTGAGTCTACGTAGGCCATATTTTAATGTAGGTCATTACGTTAATACCCCTTGAGAGCTGCAGTCTAGAATCGCGTATGGCCTAGTGGGTTAATGAACAACTGAGTCGGCCCCCTTAAGCTAGACCGCGCTGAACGTTTGGTGGGAAACCCCACTCAGGGTTACAAAAATTAATCATTCAATTGCATGTTTTTTCCTCTTTTGTGAGGTTTGTCTGTATGAAAGAAAAAGTATGATTTGAACAGATTGTAACCTGTTCTTTTGCATGAGGTGTTGCTTGAGTTTGTGAAAACTGACTTTTACCATGAAACCAGCTCTCGACAGTGATTGACAAAACTCAATAGTTGTTGTATCAGAGGTCTAGTTATGCAGCTGTCATGCCTGTCATACCGATATTTTTTGTTTCGAGGATAGCATTCTGGTCATTGGGTTGGTATGTCGGTCGCTTATGTTGGTTGGTTGGTATGCTCGTCGGTGGTTTTGTTGATCGCTTGTCTAGGTTGTCAGTTGGTATGTTGGTCGGTTGGTATGTCGGTTGTTGATATGTTGGTCGTTTCGTATGTTGGTTGGTTGGTACATATACATGTATTTATGTTGGTTGGTTTGTATGTTGGTGTAATCGTTTATTTGTTGGCTCTGTCTTTTACTGCATATTTTTTTTTTTTTTATAGTATGTATTATTGTTAATTCGCCTAATCTGTGGTATTTGTTCTTTAAATATCGTACTCTGTGCAATTTTTTAATATTCAGTTATTAATTAAATTTATTTATTTTTTTTTATGTCAATTTTAACCTCTTATTGTGTATATTGTAAACCAAATATTTTTAGTCTTTTGACTTTCTATTTGGTATTAAGAAATAAACTGTAAATGAATGAATGAATCCATTACATCACAAGCTTCTTATGAGCTTCTACAAAAGTAACTGCCCCAAATGTGAATATGCATAAAAATTCCAGATTTTTTACTCCCTTCTTTATCGGGTCATTACTCATGAATCATGTATTTTATTTGACCTGGCTGCAAAAGTGGGACATATGCACAACAGTATTTTGCATTTTACAATGGCCAAAACAGTTGTGAGCTGTAGAATTGAAGATGACTACAGGATTGGATGTTTCCAATCTGTTTCCTTGGAATTCAAGTTGGCAACTAGATGCCAACTGTAATACCTAACGGAACTAATATCAGCTATCTGCCCTGTAACCTTGTTACATTTGCATGATATTTACCTATTCTTGTTTGGAACACTTATCTTCTTTATTTACAATGGCCCAATTGTTTCCAGTAATTCTGAACAGCTGTGGTATTTTGGTAATAACGTAGTGTTGACTCTGAAGTGTTGTATTATCAAGTGCACATTATCAACTTCCATTTTCCCCATAATATTGGTAAATTCAGAACTTTGGGAAGAAATATGTCCTGTGCAAATCAAATTCTCCACTTGCATCCATGTCTCTTGCGTTTGCTGAGCGCATCACATGGTTACTTATGGTAACAGGTAGAGCCCGTATGTTAGCTGGTGGTACACTCCCAATTCTTTGTAGTCGTCTGCTTGGAGTACATTGTGGTATGTGAGCAGCGCTGCATGATGGGCTAGTATCTGCTACATCAGGCGGTACAGATGACCCATGGGAAACACATGTCTGTTGTGTCAGCATGATGACTTGAGAGTTATTGCTTTGAAATAGGTTGCCATAATGAGATTCATTTATATTGCCATCATTGGTAAATGAATGCATTGGAGATGGACTTAAAAATGGGTTTGTGTTTGGTTTGATGGGTCTAAATGCCTCAATATTGTGTGTTATGGGAAGCCGCACTTTAGCTGTGTCATACTCGTCTCCCAGCGTAGAATCATTGGTTCTCGGAGATGGGATGTCCCTTTCCCAGTTAACACTGTTTCCTGTGGCACCATTTCTCAATCCACGCACTGGGATAACTTTCTGCTTCAAGCATTTACGTTGCACAAAGAGAGCAACAGTCATAATGATGAACAGTAGTAAGATGACGCAGGCAATGATGGTGACCATTACAGGTACTGATATACCCTTCTCACTGATAGAGAGTGATTTTGTGTTGATCTCTCTACATTGATCTCGTAGCACTGCCTCTTTGTTCAGGGACACGTTGTATAACACGGTGCTTATACAGATTGTGTATTGCTTTCCCGCCTCTAGGTCCTGTTGAAAAAAAAAAGGTGGCACATGTAGCTGAGTCATGGGTGGAAGCCATGAAGTTGACTTACCTAAATATAACTCAAAGTTTGTTTTTCCAAGAGCATGTTTTCCAATAGTGTTACATGTATGACACAGAGAAAATCTGAAAAGAGGGAAAGGTGCATGGCCAAGCTTAGCAGTGCACTTGGGGTGTCCACAGCACCCCACCCCCTGGAAATTAAGGTACAAAATGCCCCTTCAAATAATCTTTAAAAAGTTATGGTTAAAAATGGTTATTTTTACTTGAATTTCACTCCGTAAATAATAAGCTGCGAGGGAGACTTTTTGATCTTGTAATTAATTGATTTTCCTTTATGTTAACTGAAGAACTGCTTTCTTTATAACTCCAACCCTAATACACATTTCAAAATATTAGGTAAAATTTTTGCTTTCCTGTGGCTTCCCACCAGAAATGTTGAGAGAAAAGAAATGAAAAGATGTACAAAACGACACTGCTATAACAAACACTGCTGTAAGCTGGTATTGCAAACATCCTCCTTGGCTCCCCAATTGTCTGTGTATTTCAAAACATTGAAAAGTTGCTTAATTAAATGGAACATACTTGGGAGTGATATAATGATGACTTGAAAGTTGAGGACAATACATCACAAGTGAAGGAACAAAGGACATAAAAAAGTGCATTCAAACTACTTAGTTACATGTGGGGAGTACATGTGTATGAATGCACCTATACCCATGTGGAAAGGCTATCAAACATGGGTGTTCGACGTGAGAAACTTTTTTATGCTACAAAGGCAATGATATTTACCTCAGAAAATTATGGAAAGAAAAAATACATACATTTACATACATAAAACTTAGCTTTTGTTTCTTAACTTGCAGAAATCTTTGCTAGTTTACTTTGCTTGTTAATTTAGAGCATTTTTCAACAATGCATCATGTTGTGTGGCATGCAGTACAAGAGAATGTTTCTTTGTGCAGCCAATCTACATGAACATGTATTTTGTTCTGTTTTTAGCAGGTGGAGCTAATGTAACCGTAATGCATGTTGCTGGGATATTTGGCGATGACTCAAAGTTTAATTATATATAACAGGTGTTGCCCTTACCCAACGTATATTAATAAACACTGTATACTCAGTGCTTGTCCAAGAGCTTGCCTCTCGGACAAGCAGTGAGCATACAGTGCTTATTAATATACGTTGGGTAAGGACAAAACCTGTTATATATAATTAACATCTCCCAACGTAAAAATACATCTTGAAGACTCAAAGTTTATTTCATTTTGGGATTCAGCTTCCAATGAAAATTAATACATTAAAGGAAAAGAGTTAATACATGTACATTGAATAAAATGTACATGTATGAAAGTTTAATGTTCATGTATAACTTTATTGTTTGTATGTAAGTGGGTATTGTCAGCCAACAGAAACATTTGTTTGGCGTGCTGCAAGAGAGCATACAAAATTGTAAGGATTGATTCCAGAAAATTCCATGGAGTGCAGATTTGCTATCATTGTATGTATTGTTAGGTTCCTACGAAGCGTTCCCCTATATGCACAGAGATTACAGAGTACACATTATCTCTGTTACACACCCGCACACTCAGCTCACAGCAAGCGTGCAATGATCATTTACATAATACATGTATTGTACACAGAGCATTGTGTACCATGTGCAATGCAATTGCACCATGCTGCGACATATACATTTATGCCCTTGAACCATTACAGCACATTTCCAACTTGGTCATTTTCCCCCAAATCTTTCTTGGAGTCGATCCTACTTTCAGTCACACATATGACCAGTACATTTGACCCACACAGACCCACACTTCAAAGCATATACATCCTGCCAAACCACACACTGAAAGCCTGTGTCCAGTCATGGCAGCGCAAGGTCAACTACCTCCATTTCACCCCATAAGAATTATGTGTAGATTTCCCAGCCATGCAGAGACTAAGGGTTGTACTCAACTAAATGTACCAAGAAAGCTTCACCCATTCCTCTCCCTTAGCACACCCACAAGCAGCCTTTTGCCGTCCCATTCTCAAACTCCTTAGACTTTATTGCTCTCCAGAAACTAAGTCAGTGAAGACCAAGTGTGCGCAACATCCCCGTAGAGTTTTCCTCTGTAGACTTTCTACATGTATGAATCATTCATAACCACCCCAATCCAGTGCTCTCATTGGCTAAGATGTGGCCCAGAAAGTCTATATCAAGCATCCAACTCTGCTGGTCAGCACTGATCATTCCTGAGTCGCAGCTCCGGAGTAACAATTTATTGACCATTCATGGGTGTCTTGCCAGCCATGAATAGCTCCCAAATAAACAGCTCAGATTTGGACGAACAGTTCCCAATTATTGCTCTTATGATAAACATCCCATACAGTAATATCCAGCCTCACTAGCAGCAGAAGTTGATTATTGTAAATTAAGATGATGTAAATAATTCTTCAGAATAAATCAGCAGTGTGTGTGTAAGTCAATCCAGTGACTCTCTGCATGTATCATTATTTTTGATAACGACTCCAAGCCCACCCAAGGCTGAGCAGACTAATGCCAGTGTTTCAGCAAAATCCTTGCAGGAGTCACAGGCAGTAACATCTATGCCAGACATCACAGTCAAATCTACAGGTGCAGAGCAAAGCAAGTTTCATTCACCCTGAACACAGCCAAGTCATAAGCTGGACGTTTCTTTCCCTCATCAAGGAGAATTGAACGGCACGAAGTCATAGGAGGGCTTTGTCCGACCACTGATGGGTCTTGCTAAGGTTTGCAACTGGACTGAAGAAGAAAACCTGTTCTGGCTTGTGAGCAGTCTGCAAGGAATGGCTGCCAAGTATGTTTTTCAGCAACTTGATCCTGAAGCCATCAAGTCCTTTGACACCTTAATAAAGGAGCTTTGCAAGTGGTTCGGCAAACGCCAATTGCAAAACTACTACATCGCACAGCTTGAAACCAGGAAACATCAGCCCAAAGAGAGGCTGACAGAGTTTGTTGTCTTACGTGGCTACTCAACAGCAGATCCAGTTACCAGGGAGAACATTGCTCTTTGCCACTTTTTGAAAGCCCTCTCTGACCAGAAGGTCAGCTTCTGTCGTCATGACAAACCCCAAGTCTTGTGAAGCTACAACAGCAGTCAACTATTTCCTGAGCCTCCATGATACCACAAGCTCTGGTAAGTCACATTGTGGGAACACCGTGCAAACAGCTCCTGAGGCTGGCAGTGTGTTTGTCAGCACGAAGCAGTTTCAACAGTTCCGGGACAACCTCGACTGACCGCTGAATGGAATCATCAAACTGATAAAAAAAAGCCTGTTAACAGCTACAAACCCGTCAAGCCCATGGAAGCAAACAGAAGTTTGCCAAACCTATTAAAGCCAACAAGCAGAAAACCGATGACGTCACTTGTTTCAAGTGTGACAAGCCCGGCTACTGTGCGAACAAGTGTGCCGAAACAGCGGCTTCTTTAAAGGAGGTCATTGTCATACCGCCAGAAAACTAACAAGGACTGTGTCGTCTGGCCTGGCATTGGTTTGTCCCAATGAACAGAACACCATCTAAAAGAAGACAGCAAATTAAACGCATGTCTGGGGTTTCACATGTGCAGATGTGCAGCACACCAAGCGAACTATTAGTTAACACTGGAGTGGCGTCGGCCATCATTTCATCAGCTCTTTTCAGCCAAATGCCCACTAAGAAATGCCCTGAATTCAAACCCCTTTGTAAAGGTACAAACATGGAAACCGTAAACAAAAAACTTATTCCCATTGAAGGTGTGGCTACGGTTGACACCTTGATTGGTGGACAGCACTATCAGTGGGATGTAATTGTCGCCTCCATTAGTGATGAGGGCATCCTCGGCAATGACTGTCTATATCACTATGACTGCAAGCTTGCCATGGCATGAGAATTGCTGGTAACTGAGTTCCATGGACAGTCAAAGGAGCCCCTCCCTGTGCAGTCAAGATTACACTCAAACAACAAACTGTAAATTCCTGCATGCAGTGAATGGGTTGCAGAAGATAAAGTGGATCGTCATGGACTTTGCCCCATGTATGCGGTCATCAAACCAGCAAGCCTTCGTCATAACCTGGTGGTCGGCAGTTCACTCATCGATTCCTCTCAAACGGACATTGGCATTCCAGTCAGAGTTATAAACCTTTCATCTGAGAACATTGAACTTCAAGCTGGTACAACCATCGGGTACCTGCATGAAGTTGATGCAGTTGAACTGTTTGCAGAGCTAGAAAACTTTGAAGCCAATCATCTTTATCATGTCATGCATATATGCAAAGAGCATGCCCGCCCAACGTCATACACATGTAACCCAGTCAGCTCTGCTGCCCCCAACCCCTCAAACTTCTGGCAAGTGATCAGAAAGTTTGCAAGATCTGTACAACAAAAGTTATAAAAACCTGTCCTCACACAAGCAGAAAACACTGCATGAATTCTGGTAAAACATGAGAACACTTTTGCCAAAGTTGCAGAGGATTTAGGAAGAATGTCGATAGTGCAGCACATTATCGACACTGGCAACACAGGCCCCATTAGACAGCCTCCCCATTATCCTCCAAAGGCATTTCAAGTGAGGAGAAGAGTTTTTGAGAGACAATTAAAGATGGTTGTTACACAAGAATCGACATCCTGAAGGCATCACCAGTGGTTTTTGTAAGAAAGAAAGGACAGCACAACTTCATTCAGGATGCTGAATGATGTCACACGTCGTGACACATACCCCCCCATAGTTGATGACTGTCTACAGTGTAGTTTGCCTCAGCGGAGTGAAACCATTCAGCACACTCGATCTGCAGTCGGGTATGTATTTCATTATTCAGTAATGAGTTAATTAAAAACATAATTATTTTAATATTATTTTTATCTTTTGCACATTTATTTTCTAAAACTTGGCTTTGCTTACTTTAATGATAGTGGTTAATTTATTATGGCAAGATTTGTAGCAAACTTAAAGGAGGTTGGATTCCTGAAGTATTTTTGTATAGTTTGTTTTATGTTTAAGTGAGTTTATAATTCCATTCGTCATCCGTAATTTAATTTTTTTCTTGAGATTAGTTTTGTATAGAGGAAATTGCTTTCATAAACTCTCAAAAAAATGCGAGTGAAAGTTATCAAATGCATGATTTGGGTCATCTGTAGATGTGATTTCCCCATTTGCTTGATTTAGATCAATTTTAAACCTTTCAATTTGATCTACCTTGGTGCGTCTGAAGGAACAACTGGGCTTAACCTTAATGTTACCTTCAATACCAAAGGAAGATACATGTATCTGAAATACAGGTAAATGATAATAAATGGTCTTAAACTCAATTACGTGAATTGGTATTAGAGAATATTTAGAAAATGGGTTATTTGATCGGAGTTCTTTAAAATGCTTCAAATATTCTGGTGAAAGCATGAAAATTTGGTTTTAGTGTTCATTGCTTTGTATTTATTAGAAAAGGGTCAACTAAAAAGTATGCTGAATTGGCATAATTCTTGGAGTAATAGTTCCGTTGTATGTTCTCTTTGATCTCTTCCCACCTTACTTCCCTTTATTGCTCAACCACGCCTTTCATGCAGTCCCCTTTACCCTTTGCCCTTTATCCAGCCTGCAGCTTTCTTGACCTTTCCTTTTGTCCTGTTACATTCATCCGTGCTTGGTTTATTCCCTGTTTGCTAGTTCTGTCTACTTGTCATTTTGCCTTTGAGAAAGATTCTACTGGGATTGGAACATCATCAGGCCCGCCATATTTTGGGATTTGTATTTTAAGTCACTGTAGTCAGCAAGCAGTTTGCAGCAGTTTTGTATTATCTTAGTAACAGTTTTGATCAGGATCCAAGTCATTAATATTGGTAAAACGTCAGGTTGATGTAAAGGGGTTAAATTTTAAAGTTTTCAGACGAATTCTTTTCATTAGTTTTAAATTTAAGAATGGTCAAATCGAAGTCATCACCTAAGAGATGATTAAATGGCAGTATGTTGGGAAAGTGCTTTCGGCAATTTCCAAACAAACAATTCCAGGTGAAAATGATGATTGTTTTACAACATGTACTACACTTGCAAACCATCACTTACAGATTAGTACTAGTCGAGAAAAATGTCACGGCTGACATGATTGACAGTCTTTTCAAAAGAGATGCGCCACTTAAGGAGGAATTGCCCACGAACACCTGTAATCAATGCAAATTAATGCCCTAAACAGTGAACTACTCTTAGGGTTTTAAAGCCTGGAACGTCGATTTATGTGACCACAATGAATATGGACAAATGGATTGGTGTGCACTGTACCTACAGATGTGAGATTTGGTTGCAAAACACAAGACAAACAAATATCAAGAGGTGTACCATAAGATGTGCTGGAATATTTAAGGGGATAATCAAGTTACATGGACCAGGAAAATCAACTCAGAAATGATGATGAAAGCATGGCCGGGGTCTCCGAACTCGGACAAAGGGAACAGGGCTTTGTAACAAAAGATCATACTCAGAACAAAAGACCAGGCTGCTGGGCATTACTGACATTTTTTCACTCTCAAAAGTGGAGATAATCCTGCCTTGTTTTGAAACAGTATACCACAGTTTGGGGCATTTAGAGCGAGCGGATTACCACCAGGGACAAAAGCGCTCCACCACCGCAGCGATGAGCCACACAGCACCGCTGCATGCAAATCTGGCCCCTATTGAAAAGAGGTCAGCAGTGCACTGAGCCAGGTTCATGAACAAAAGAATATTACGTAACACCACAAAATCTAGGTGCTTTTTACAAGGCTGCAGGCCTGACTGAAATACTCAGGCATCAGATTTTGTCTGTCAGGCTAGAGTGGACACCAGACATGCCTTCAAGTGTTTGTAAGTGTCCAGTAAATGAAGATAGGAATTTTCAAAGAATTTGGAAAACAGAAAAAATGATAAATATCCCACCCCAGCATCATCAACATTGATAAATGCCCCGGCAGGAAGTGGTTAATAAGGGTTTAAATATGTACTTGGCCAGTCTTAAATGTACGTTTAAGAGTGGCTCAAGAGAATGGATGCGACTAATGCCCTAGCCACTGGTGAGGGCATTATCACCGTTCGTTCTCTTGGCCATGCACATATTAATTCCCCTTCATAAATACCTTTTTATTCAAAGAGTCAAAAGAAGTTAACGTATGATGGATTTCAAACGATTTTGTTCAAAAATGTTACTTTCATTTTCCTGAACACCCTCCATCATTTTATGGTATATTCCTTATGAAAGTTGAAATTGAATCCCCTTAGATGAATTTGGTGAGCACATGGAGCGTGGGACGTACACAGATTCCTGACCAATCAGCCTCTATTAAACTGTCTTGTATCCATGTGCCAGTGCATGATTTACACAGCAGCATTATCACTTCTCAGCAGGCATCAGAAATGTTAATGCACAGTCATGTGACACATTTTGACCAATAGGAATAGAAAAACTGTTCCAGGTATTTATGCATTGAACATAAAAGAAGTTTAACATTTTTAGCAGGTATTATGTACATGTTGATCTATTTCCACATGTATTATACAGAATGAAATTTTAAATGCATTTTCATTCTCTCGTGTGATTTTTATAAATAGATTGTACAGCATATGATAATTTTCCAACATCATTGTTGTAGCTTACCCTTAGCATAAACTGTGTAACAGATGGATGAATAATTTGACTGAAGGTAACACCTTTTTCGCCAAACTCATTGTATTGCACCACATATCCTGCTATTTCCTTTGTTGTGTGTGGCATCTCCCAGCTAATCTGGATTGCTCCTGAAGTGAGCTGAGTCACACTGATGTTTTTTGGTGGTGAGATAACTATTTCACAGAAGTTGCCAATATATAGATGCCTACACTTGCACTGAGGTCGCTTAAATTTATCGTAGACACATTTCCCTTTATTCCTGCAGAGGCCTGGAGTACAGCTTACTTCAAAGCCAGGACTTTTCGGTTGTTGAAATATAGTTGAGGGTGAAGGAACAGAAGTTGTTGCAATTGAAGTTTTTGGCATGTGCTGTAGCACTGTAGTTGGTTGTTCCCTCGGAGGAGATATTGTTGTCGTAGGATTTGTAGCTTCTATTGTTGGTTTGTACATGTAAGTTGACCCAGAAGGTAAACTGGGTAGTTCTGGTACAGCTCCTGGTTGACTAGCAGGCTTGATCGTTGGTAAGTGAAGTCTGGGATTTAAACCTGCTCCTGCACCTGGCATGTTGTGATGTCCAAACTGTTGACCAGAAGAGTCATCAAATAGACTAATGCATAGCAAGTAAAAAAATACAATGCCCATATTGATGAAATGCTGGTGATTTTATTCACACAACTCCTTTGAATAGCCACAAATAGTTGGTTCATGTGAGTGTGACATGACTTCTTGTAAATGATGACTACTCCTAAGCATCTTAATACACATAATGAGGGGTATGCAAGCAGCAAGCTCCTCTAGCCATAGAGCACCAACCCTCCTGAGACGGAAGTTACAGATTAAGGACTGTTCCATTGTTAAAGGGGTTGTTCATATTGGACTGTTCATCAAGATGGTTTTGCATTAAAACAACATGTACATTTTTATTTTACAAACAGTACCAAAAAATAAGAGAAACTTTTATTATTCTGCTTTATTGTTGTAGTCGTTTTTCAGTGGAGATAATTGTTTGTAAAACACCTATAAACAACTGTACGTATAAAGGGGCTCTTAAGTGAAATTGTAGGATAAGTGCCATGCATCCTGGAAGAGGAAGTGACTTATAAGGCATGCGGTTCCACACTGAGTCAGTGACATAAAATCAAGAGTTGAAAAGTGTGAGGTCATTATAATATATATAACTGTAAAAGGAAAATAAACCGAGGCTGATATATATTTTAAAAATCAGAAAATTAGTGTGAAAGCTGCATGCATGGGGCTTTATTTTCTTTGATACTTTATTCATGAAGATACAGGTACCTTTCATTGTGCATGATATAATTAATGGAGGATGCAGATGCATCCTCCGTTTAGTCACTGTTACTTGTTTTTGAATGGCTTGACGAGATTAAATGTGCACGATATTGGTGAAACTCACATTCAGTCAAATTAAAGTCAGTGCCTTTCATACAATGATGCATCGTGACAAATAGTAAAATGTCATGATGCTGTGTTCATGTGATGGTTTTGGTTTATTTTAACTCTCCTGTCGCAGCCAAGAAGCTGAATTGTAGGCCAGATTACACTCATACAAAATTACCAATAATTGCTAAAGAAAAAAACATCTTAAAGAAAGAATTTACTCAGAATAAAAAAACACTAGTTAGAAAAATTCCAAAAATTGGAAACAAAAGCAAGTTCTTTAAAATGTCACTGTAAATGTTTATAATTGTAAAATTATAAACAATTGAAATAGGACACACGGTCTACAATAAGAAAATTACAAGTAGTTCTCATTCAGTAGTTGCAGCTCACTGCACATATGATCATATGACGTATGACTTGAAATATCAATGGATAAAATAGTCCAAAACGCCCTTTTTTGTAGTTTTTCGAGTGATTCCCGTCATTCATTTGTCAATCCAGAATGCCAAACAGGACATGCTTATTCAACGGTAGGTCTGATATATTGCATGTACACAGTTACAAGATCATTGATTGATATGCCACAACATTTAAGCTGACGTAACAAATAAAGCCTTCTATTAAAGGAATTACTCATCACGGTTACCTGGATATCCCATCTGAGATTATTTTGGATATTAATGCCAAGAATTTTAAGACAGTTTAGTTGATCAAGTGTCGAAGCACCTAAATTCATGTCTGGAATGGATAGCGCTCTTTTTAAAACAAACAGTCATTGCCTGGCATTTATTAGGATTTAATTTCATATTACTGTCATTAGCCCATTGGTTTAGTCGATCAAGTTGATTTTGAATCAAGCTAGTTTGAACAACATCGCTAAATGTGTGGCATAGTGTTAAATCATCTACATATTTATAGTGAATGACTTCAGGAATGTTCGATCCGGCTTCATCTATCATGACTAAAAAGGCAACAGGTCCCAGTTTGGTGCCCCACAGAAAACCCGTATCAATAGACCACCATTCAGAAATCTCATTTTGATAACAGACTGCTGGGTGTGCTCAGAAAGGAAGCGACATATCCAAGGAATGATAGATCTAAGAACACAGGATTCCCTTAATTTAGGAATAAGAATATTGTGGTCCACATGATCAAAGGCCTTAGAAAAGTCTGTGACAACAATAACAGCAGAGTTTTTGGCCGAATCAGTATCGCAATGAATTTGATCCAACATTTTAATCAAATAGTGAGCAGCTGAGTTGTCTTTAAGAGAACCAAACTGTTGTTTGTCTAAATTACATTTGATATAATTTTTGATCCAACTAGTTACAAAGCCTTCCATGACTTTTACACAATACATAAAGGCCAAAGCATATCAAACAACTAATATTTAACATTTAAGACTTCTAAAATTACTCTTGTCAAACAATTAATAAGTAAAGGTAATATTATCATTTTATCCTAAAAATTGGATAATGCTATATGAGCAGATATGATTTTTTTTTTAAATGTAAATATTAAGGAGAAGCATGATTACTAACTAAGGTGAATGCCCCAACATGTACATGTGCTGTTATTTATGTCTTATTTTTTCATTTTCTTTTGAGAATTAGAGACAGTTTAAGAAACCTCTTTAATCCTTGAAACTTTACTCCAGTTGTTATTTAGATACTGATACCAGGTCACGTGCTGAGCATAATAAAAAAGAAAATTAATTGAAAATATGCCAAAAATTGGTAGACATCCTCATGATGTTTCCTTTTCCTGATTTGATTAACAGGTGTTTGTATCAATTTACTTCTATATTGCCTTTGCGGTACTTCATGTGATCACCTGCTTAGCTGTTAGTACACAGATCTACTACATGGGAACATGGAAATTAGGTAAGACTTATCACTTTATATTTAAGTGGCCCATTGGAGAGAAAAACAAGAGGACACCAATCTATTACATCCTTTCAGTCCTTAGTTACCAATTCTTATAATGCAAAATAATAGCTTTCCTGGAAGAATAATTACACAGGAGCTTATTCCATAACTACCCAAAAACAAACAATTTGTTAGTTAATATTTGGATAACTGCAATTGAAGGACTGTACCTTTAACCTCACAAAGTGTAGTTGTGAATTTCCAGTATCAATTGACTAGCAAAATGCAGTATGTGCATATGTGAACACAAAGAGATCTGTGGGGGGGCGTCAGGTTGGGGCAGTGTTTCTTTTTTTTCTTCACTCATTATCCTGTAATAAGCCATTTAAATTCATGTGAACATAATTTGAATTCTCCATGCTAGAGACACTGCCTTGCAGTGGTACACTGTTTTCAATGGATAAGAAGGGCACAAAGAAATCAGTCCTTTCCAGAGAAAGTGGTTGCTATGCAAAAGCTTGTCCCGAATCACGAGGGATAGCAACAGTGTCTTCAGTCAGGGGAATTCAATTTGCTGTGTTTGTGTGCAATAAGATAACACAGCGTACCGGAGTTTATTCAAATTTAACTTGCAAAAGACTTGTAAATGCTAAATGCACTTTTGGATGATCAGATATAAATCAGTTTTCGGTTCAAACTGTCAGATTGGCAGTCATGCATAAAATCCTTGGTCCACTGCACTCAGCCTACCCAAACAGTCACTACATATGCAAATTTCCAATGCACCTATTATTATTTGCTGAAAGACTTGATCATCCATAGTGCACCCTGGCCTCCCACAATGCATTACGGTCATGCTGCCATGTTCATCCTTTTTCCTCAGCGCCATTATGTAACAGACATAGCTTTTTAGGCATCTTTGAATTTTGAGTCTTTCTTTCTTGCTGCATGGTTCTATCGACTTTTATCATCCTTTACTCCTTCCTGAATGAAGTATTACCTTTTTAGTTTTCTCTTTTTGTTGGTAATAATGTTATTTCTGGTATTTTGGTGATGTTTTCTCTAGTTTCTTTGTATGTGCATCCTGTAGGGGCTTATTATTGATACCACGAGGTGCAATCTGCTTTGATGACCCTGCCGTACTTAGTGACAAGCCTAGCCACTTGAACGGGCTTAATATATTTTAAGTAGCCCAGGTGAGGATAAAGACCTAACCCACTCAAGCGGGTAGAACATATTTTAAGCGGCTTTAGATAGGGATGAGGCCTAACCACTTGAGTGTGCTGAATGTATTTTTAAGAGGTTCAGACGGGGATGAGGCCTAGCTGGTCAATCTAGAGAAAACTCGCTGGGATCCAATCAAGTCCCTTGTTTCTGCCTGCAACACAGGGATAAAGGCCTAGTCGTTTGAACACAGGTACCAGCTGGGATCTAGCTAGGCAACTCTTCGGGGAGTCTGAGGATGATTGACCACTTGAGCAAGGGTACTGGCTAGGATTTAGTGAGGTACTTAGTCTCCACAGTCTATTGCCGGTTTACCAAGCTACCCAAGACTCCTGAGAGTGCACTCCATCAGTTGTCTCCTGCACCTGTCCATAGCAACCGCTAAGGCCAGAGGAACTCACAGGCTGCGCCCAACTTATCCTATTTTCACATCCCCAAGAAACACCTGGTCATGCCTTGACCAATCATTCAGCCTGCTCATACTGGCTTAGACGAGGATTGCTCTTCAATTGATCTGCCCCCAAAAGCACTCCTCTTTTTAATACGCCCTTCTGTATCCATGAATAAACCTCTTCACCAGCAATTTTGTCTGAGCACACTTTCACTCGCCAGGACACTGAAAACACAAAAGTAAGCTCCCTCTGCTATATCAGTGTCCTGTGACGAGAGCTTCACGTGGGTGGAATTGTTTTTCACAGCCTCAGGGCTGTTTCAATTTGAATAATTCACTATTTACATATTCAACCTTCAATTTGATGGAATATCCAAACATTATGTCACACCAACCGGCAGATTATTTATGAAGAGACCATATATAAAAACAGTTACAATAACACACACAATTGTACATTATGATCAGTATAGTAGCTTCTTACATCTAGGAATATCACCAGCCAAGACTTAGCAAGATGTGAGAGACAAAGAATGCTTGTTGCCCTGCTGAAGATTTCTGTTTTAAGTTGTTCAATGAATAATTTTTTTTATTGTTGTAAGATTTCTAATGCTTTTTATTTGAATCTGCTCAAAACAAGCCTCCATTGTGCAATTTTTCTCATTTATTCCAATAAACTAAAAGAACATTTTCTCTTCCTTTTCAGGAATTTCACATTTGAATATTCAAATTCGAGAAATAATATTCAAATATTCAACAATCAGTCAAATATTCGATTATTCGGATATTTGTCACAGCCCTGCACAGCCTGGCCCTTTGCAGCCTTGGATGAAGAATTTAATGGCACATTTGAACAAATTGTTGGAAGTGCGTAATACCCGCCAACCCATACCCTTACTGCATCAGAGTCATCCTGCCTGATGCTCCTTTGTCCCCCTCTATTGCAGCTGAGCCAGTGCTGAGTGTCAACTTGTACCTTTCCTAGATTGAGGCAAGTACTATCTCTCTCACATACACAAACATCTCTCAATCCCCCCCCCCCGGTGATACTGCAGCTGACTCTAGCCCCATACAACTTTTTGTGCTGGGGTCAGACAACTCCCTACTACAAAACGCACTGTCCTTCACGTTCAACCCAATCCAGTGAAGGACGGTTCCCACCCAACATTCTTCCTCACATCTAATGGAACCAGGCCAATAATTTTCCATCATCACTCTGAAACCATTGCATAGATTATTCGCTTAGGAATTTCTGTATGTATGGTAGTACACTTCCCATCCAGGGCCTTATCCATTTGATCTCCTGGATGCCTCTCTCCTCACTCCCACTCACAGAGGAGGACCGCGAGTTCTCACCTATCTCACCACTCCTATGTCACCACTCACAGAGCGGAGCCATGGGTTCCTTTACTGCATATACATAGAGAAGACATACATATTCCAAGCTCTACCCTTTGGTCTGTCAGCTCCACCCGTAGCCTTCACCCAGGTTGCGACGACCATCGTCATCCATCTACGACTGCTGGACCTCATGTTTTTTTTCTGGTACCCAGACAACTACCTGATTATTGGCCAGACCTAGGACGAGGCTGTGGCTCCAACCCTGACCTCACCATAGACTGGGATTCCTCGTCGACCAAAGAATATCAACACTTGTGCCATTTCAGCTTCCAACATACCTTGGGGTGATACTCGTTCTCTGCTAAGACATCATCACCCCACAGTCAAACGAGTTGCCTTAACGCTGGTCATCTCACAGGTGAAACTCAAAATACTGATGACAACCTATGCATCATACATGTAGCTTGGATGGGAGGCCTCCCTTCTTCCTCATCAGATTTCATTGAATCGGGATGCTCAATTCCAGTGAAGTCACGTCAATGTCTTGGAACTGCCAGCTATTTTCAATGCCTTGTGCCACTTTCTCGTATACATCCAAAGAAGGAGTGTCTTGATCTGCTTGAACAATTCAACTGTGGTGGCCTCTATCAATCATCAAGATGGCACGCATTCACCGCAATTATGCATCTCAACTTGGGAGATTCTGCATTGGTCGATCAATCACCTGATCGACCTGGAAACTGTTCATTGCTGATCCAATAATTCCGTCACGGATGCACTGTCCCGCGGCATTATCCGCCCAACAGAATGGACTCTCCAAAACTCACTTCTTGGTGATAGAAAGCCCTTGCATCAACCTCTTCTCATCAGCCACCTAGACACAAATCTCGGTGTTTTGGGCCATGGATGCTCTGCAGACTTTTGTTGGGGAAAAATTTGTAGGCTTACTTTACGTTTTTGTTTTTGTTTTCAGACCTTGGGATGTTCAAAAGGGCCCTCATTATTATTCGCACTGAACTCTGCAAGTGTGCCAAACCAGTTTATATTGTAAGTAAGCTCTCATTCTATCTCACTCAACATGTATGTAGAGCCTTTACTTTACATGGATCATTCCGTGCAGTTGGATAACAAAGTGTGACAGAGGAGCTGAAATGTTTAAATTCACTTATGTGTCATACCCCCCCCAGTTTTCACACATTATTAACTGTATTTCTCCTAACTAGTTATACTTTTGCAATAACGAAAGGGGACAAGGAAATATTCAAGTATTACGCATCGTGCATCTGGTTGTGGATGTAACACAGAAACCACAGAGTTTCAATGTGGAGAAAAGATTTCTCGAAGTAACGAAATGTTATGAAAAGTCTTTTGTTATGTTCTAAATATTGGCAAGTATCCCAACAAAAGTAAAACGAAATAAGGGAATATAACACAAGAACGAATCAGGGTACATGTACATGTAGGTATATGTACTCATTTTGGCAAAATTTTCCAGACCAAGTACTGTGTGGTCAGGCTGAGCATTTTCCCTTATTCGGTCAGTATGGTTGGGTTCAAATGAAGTGCAATCTTTGTGGCCCAATATATAGCCGCATGGATGGCAATATTTATTTTGATCTTTACCACGTTTATCCAGTGTTGTAGTCGAGAACACTTAAGACCTTCACACGACCACACAAGACCAGCACAAGACCGATACAAGACCTCTAGTCTTAATTCAAGTCACAAGCTATTCAAATGAACTGCAACAAAAGTATTCCTTTGTCATTGTTCACCCTGTTACTTCTGACTGGTCTTGTGGGTGGTCTTGTGATGGTCTCAACTACAAAATTGCATTTATCCTCGATTGTATTTAAAATACACTGAAATTATCATGTCAGATCTCACAGGAAACAGTGCCAAAAATTTGACACTTTATTTATGATTTCCCAGCCGGAATGTTGTCAAAATCCTGTCCGTGCGCGGAAATGCAAGTTATAGGAACAGGGTGCTAATGGTAATGAACCCCACTATGGCCTGCTGGCTTGCACACACCATGTTGTGTTCACTATCATGGTTCTTCACAGTGTGGATAGTGCTGTACAAGCAATCCTTGAGGGATATGTGGAACTAGATGTATTAGCTACAAGACTATATCATTTTTCACCTGTGGGGGGGTCCAAAATACTTGGGTATGTACCATATTTTCCTTTTTTTTATGTTGAGATAATAATACCGCCACAGAAGGATGCAAACTGGAGTGATTGCTTAACTGTAACTGGTTTATATTTTTGGTTTGAACATGTGCTCAAAACCTGTTTATGTACGAATTTCAGCTATGGCTCCTCCAAGGGGATTGCGGAACCACCTGTATTCTTACATAATGGTAATTAATGGTGATTGCAAAAACAAGGTCTGGATGTACTGTAACTTGGAAATTGTCAGAGTTGTTCTGATCAATTGTGAATTGTAAATTATCAAAATTTACCGATACTGCCTTGAAATCAGTGATAGCGGTCTCTAATGGCTGAATTTACTTCCAACAAACTCAGGGTGGCATAACTCCATTGCAGCCATAACGTGTGGAAACTCTGTGTTTGACAAGTGAGAAAATACATGTACATGCCAGAAGACATCTGGCAAGTGATGGTTTGTTTGGCAAATTCTAAGCAAGAGCTAGCTGTTGAAGCATGGAAGAATCCATTTCTAACGAGGGGCATACACTTCCGTGTTACGGAACACCAAGGGTTGCAGATGTAACAGAATAGCTGTGGACACCATGCTCGGCATTCTGGCAAGAACAGATTTTTTCTTTAGAACTGAAATACAGCAGTGAATGCCGAGTTGATTAAAGGACATCTGGATCGTAGTTTTCAAACCATGGTGATGTAATTAGCAATTTTTTTCCAGGTCTAAAATACAAACTCCTGTTTCGGATGTAACATGACTATTTGTGTATGGAAATTACATTATGTCCATACCCTGGAACAAAACAGGGGCTCACTTATGAAGGAGGGGTAGTTCACATAAACTATATAGTGAACTAACAAGGGTTGATGTAGATGCCAACATGTACAGAATATGACAATATCTATATTTACTTTCAACCCACTCTCTTTGTTTCTTAAAGTCCCATTTATTTTACCAAAAGAAAATGGTTTTACATAAACAGAAACCACTTTTTTGTGCTTTATGCTGCAAAACATGTTTCCTCACATATGAACAAAATGGTTCAACAGTATACCTCTCTGTGTTCTTCTCATGATATAAATTTAAGTGGCTAAATATTTGAGTAG
Source organism: Acanthaster planci (assembly GCF_001949145.1). Next base: position 29,825 of record NW_019091582.1, on the reverse strand, counting down.
CTATGGATTTACTTCATAGTCAAATAACCAGGTGTTGCCCGACTTCATGGAATGACCCAGTTTTCTAGTTTGATATACATAGAGTTCTCACCAAAATATGTGTTGCTATTCGTTGCCCCACTCTTTTCTAGCTGAAGGGAGATGTATGCTCTTGAAATTAGTGTATGTTTCATTCTATTTGCCTGTTATCAAGGAATGTTAAAGTCATGTGTAAAATGACTTCATCTGCAAGTGTGTAGAGGCCATTTCACTGCAAGCAGAAACTATTTCATCTAGTTAAAAACAGTCAGAAAAGAGTGCATTCTAACACTTTCAACGCACAGTAGTCAGCTTACAAACTGAAATTGTGACCCGGTACATCGAAATCAGGAATAAGTCACAAATTGTACATGGTCAGAAAGAAAACTATCATGCTCCTTTGCTTCGCTCATCTTCTATTGATGGACACTTCATTCTTGGTTTTATTATACAGAATGGGAGAGGGGGTTTCACTAGGCTGCTGGGTGCTTCAACCGTCTGCTTGCAAATAGGTACTGGTACAATAACAGTTCAATATGGAATTGATGAAAACCTTAAACATTAAGTTACAGCTTTCATTTCAGAAAAGAAACATTGGTCAAATACTAATAGCATTGAGTTTAAATAATCCAAAATCTATATAGATTCTCAAGTATTGAAATATTTTGCATCACTAAATGAGCAAGTTATGCAAACTTCATGTAAACAAATATGTACAGAGTGATCCTATGACCAAGAACATGTAGCGCCAAATAATTGTAACTGTAATAGAGCCAATGATTTTCCATTTCAAAACGGGTATTTTCTGTTTCACCAAATCCCAAATTCCACTTCAGAAATTCAAATTCCATTTCATACCTTAGTAAGCATGAAAAAGGAAAGCAAGTTTTAAACTACTGGTATGCATGAAAACCATTTGCCCAAGCATATTCCCCCCCCTGGAAAAAAATAAAAGAAAGAAAGTAATAGTGTTTGGATATACTCTGTAATGTTTCAGACTTTTTAAAATAATTTTCTGTGGTGATAATTTTTTTTAAAAATCTACACAATAAATACGGCATCCCCCCTTGATTTGCCATTGGAGCGATCATCAAAAACTTGCTGTGTCTCTCCTCGTGTATGAAATCAAATTACATTTAAATATATGTACAGTGTACATGTACAGTGAAGTCACAGGGTAGGTCTTGCATGCAACAGTCATTGATCACAATATGCCAGACATCGACCAGCCATATTATTTGGCAGTGGTGTGACAAAATTCAGAAAGATAACATTAAATCTGAGCCTTAAAATGCACGTTTGTGACTGAAAACTTAGCTCTTCATCTTGGAATATGTTCTTCCACTAAAAGAGAAAAGGAAACACTTACAGTTATGGTATACTGGCTTAAATCATGGGCCACTCCCTGGTACACACAGTACCAATGTAAAGTACACTCCACACAGGAGGTGACTGCTCACAGTGCAAGCTAGTAAGGCAGTGACTTGGGGGATGCACATGGCATCTCAGTGTTAAACAAAATCACTGAAGCAAAACCTAATTTGCCAAATGCTGATTTCCATGTGAAAGATAAACTTAGATACTCCCTGGGTCAACTTCATTGCTAAAGAGGGGGATTTAAACACAGTGCAAGGTATATGTGAGTCAAAGAATAATAAATTTACTATATTTAAGAACACATTGTGACACATATACAATACGTGACAGAAATCATTGCTAAAAAATACAGCAGTTGAAGCTGAAATATGTGTATCCTTTTCTTAAGGTACTGTGGATACACATAAGTGTTTGTCTTCTGAAAGAAAGAAGCTTTTAAGATAATTATGCTATTGCAAAAACACATTGAGCATTTTATGAGATGTGATTGTGATTACATTCACTCTCCAAGCTGCCCAAGTGACAACTTACAATTCCAACTTGTATGGCTGAATGTCACCCCCAAAAAAAGGTTTATTCTGTTTCAACCAATTTCAATTCCATTTCCCATACCTTAGATCTTATAAATTTCTAATAATGCTCAACCACTCCTTGCCAGGCGACCCATTTCAAGTACATAGGCTTTATATGCAGAGCCGAGGAGCCCGGAACTGGGGCAAAAGAGTTGGGCCTTATAACAAAAGACTGTACTCCGCACAAAAGACTGAGCTGCTGGGCATTGCCGACATTTTTTTGCTCTCAATAGAGGAGATAATCCAGCCTTGTTTCGAAACAGTATACCGCGGTTTGAGGCATTTAGAGCAAGCGGATTACCACTGGGGACAAAAGCTCTCCACCACCACAGCGATGAGCCACACAGCACCGCTGCACACTAATCTGGCCCCTATTGAAAAGAGGTCAGCAATACACAGAGCCAGTTTTGGGAACAAAAGAATCTTACGTAACACCGCACAATCTGGGCTCTTTTTCCAAGACTGCAGGCCTGGCTGAAATATTCAGGAGTCAATGAATTTCACCTGTCAGCTTTAGAGTAGTGCCCAAAGAGTCCTTCATTTTGGTATAAATGGCCATTAAATGAAATGATGAAATTTCGAAGAATTTTGAAAACAGAAAATCTTAAAAAGGACCCGGCATCTTGCCTTGCTCAAGAAAAATCCACCGGGCAACAAGTGGTTAAAAACCCACTACCATGCAAACAGATTCTGCTGATCTTCACTAACACCATAGCTCTTTATAAAGATATAATCTCAGCAAAGAAGGTTGGGAGATGAAGTAATTTAAGATCTATTGGAATAAGTTAGAAGAAGAACTCGGTGCAGGTGAAGACCCTGAACTGTTTCTGTTACTCGGAAAGCTCTTTAAATGGAGATACACATCAATGACTTTGACTTTGTTAAATGGGAATAGGACACATGAGTGCAGCATGGGGAGCTCACCCAAATTCCAAGGATGTTTTCATTCATTCATCGTTCATTCAACCAAAAGAATCTAAATTTCATAACCTTTCAATGGTACACATTACAAGTGTTGTAGATGGTAACCTCTCAGTTTCATATATACACTTCCAAATATACAGAAACTGCCACATTGATGTTTTCAACATCAACCCACATCCCCACTTATACTCAGCCATTACATAAAATGTTCTCATGTTGCTAATTACGATCTACTGGGTCACAAATGTATAGACAGCCTCAATCTAAACTGTCCTTGAAAATTCTAATCAGACATTTCAGGAAGAGATTGGTGCCAGGAATTTTATTCTAAACAGTAGTTTAAAGGGTGTATTGTCAGTATACCACACACAACATTGGTAAACTCACAAACAATTTTACCACTCCACTTGAGTGGAAATTTGTTATTCGTTATTTATTATCTTTGTTAATCTATTTTATTTATATTTTTAATGTACAATGTTAGCCTTGTGTTGTCTGTAACAAGCATTTCAAAAACAATAATTGTAGAATGCATTGGAATTACCATTTGTTTCTTTAAAAATTTTCTGTTTTTTTTTTCTTTTCTTTATAATTCATTAGGAATGATGTTGGGAGAAGAATCATGCAATTCCACCTTCATGTGAATTGGCTAGCCATAAATGTCACTAAGAATGATGCAATCACTTTTGCCTCTTTTTTCTCCTTATTGAAGGCAATAAATTTATTGCAAATTCTCTTTATGCATGCAGCTATACATTGAATTTCTGGTTTGTTGCAATTTAGTTGTACCTTGTATGGACAATCTTGAAAAAAGGATAGACTGAATAAGGGGCAGGCATTTCAGTTTAAGGCTCTCAGCCAGTCTTTTCTGGGTTGGTCTGCTTTCTTGCTGTGACTCTTCTCCACTTTAGTATTTAAAAATATTTTGCTTCAATGTTTAGATATACTTTCATAAATACGTCAGACAGTCTCCCTGTTTAACAACTTGCAATTTGACCATGTATTGACATTTGATAATGCCCGCTGAGATGTGATAATGCCTGCAGCGTAAAATGCTCTGGCACCTGGATGTGAGACAGTTTACTCCATCCCTATTGGTTAAGAGTCTGCGTGCAGTGGAGCACATGCCATGTCCATATATGGATATTCTTCTGGACAATTTGCACAAGGAATATACCATAAAATGTACAGGGGTGTTCTGGAAAATGAAAATAAATGTCTAGAACAAAATCGTTGGAAATCTATCACGTATTGACTTATTTTGACCCAAACTAAAAAGCTTTTTATGAATAGGAATAAATATGTTCTTGGCCAGTCTTAACCCCTTCGTGACAGAGGACTGCAAATGCAGCAGATTGTGTGAGGATTTGTGCATACCACACATACAGTCTATTCACCATGCAGCTGATGGTTCAATGGGGCCTTCTGCTGGACAGAGCTTTGCATACTGGGCGTACCACAGCCCAGCAGTCACAGTCAAAATAATCCTGCCATGAAGGGGTTAAACTAACGGGCATTAGTCGCGTCCATTCTCCTGAGCCGGTCTTAAATGCATGTTAAGCACATATTTATCCTGTTATTAAAGTAAAATTCTTAAATACATGGGTCAGCTTTTCTATTTATATTGGTAAAAGTGCATCACATGATCATGTATTAACATTTAATAATGTGAATGTGATGGGATGCTGTCTGCTACGTAAAGCACACGCTGGCACCTGGATACGATTAATCTATTCTGATTGGTCAAGTGTCTGTGTGCACCCGGCACGTGGAACTTGCCACGTACAGCCAAGTCCATATGAGGAGATTCTTCTGGGCTAGTTGCACAAGGGATATACCAGTAAATGGACGGGGGGTGTTTGGGGAAATAAAAGTAAAATTCTTGAACAAAATCCGTGGAAATTTATCTTATATTAATTTTCTTTTGACTCTCTGTCTAAGACAGCATTTATGAATGGGAATAAATATGTGCTTGGCTGGTCTTAAACTGTAGTTCTCCTGAAGAGAATGAATGCTGATAATGCTCAAGCTACAGGCAAGGGCCTTAGTTACATCCATTTTCTTAAATGTATCCTTTAAATATCCCCTTTAAAAAGCAGTAACAGGAAAATAACAGACATTGTGAATAATGGACAAAGGAGAGCATTTATTTGCTTAACACGCAACAGTTTGTTTTTCATTGCAGGATCGAATGATTGTGCTCACTGTAGCAAACGCCATCAATTGGTCAATGTAAGTATATTGAAAGTGTCATGGAATAATCCTGCTTCATTTTAGCTATCAGTATCTAGTGGCTGTCACTCTAACAAATGCAATCCCCAGATGTAAATGTATCATATGGAAGGGATTACTAGATTCAATTCTATATGTATGAAACCTAAAGTGCATATGTCACCAGTTCAGTTGAAGTTTCCATTTGCTGTTTTTGTTTATCAAATTAGATTTATCCCTATGTACCTCATTGTGCTCTTTAGTAAAGACAGTTGTGATAGTTCCATGCTCCCCGGATTAGTACTTTCAACCATTCTTCGTTTCTGTTACAGAAATACCTCATACCAACAAATGCATTATCAAGTCACTAGCACAAGCACTTGCACCGAGAACAGTAGAAGTCCTTAACATCATCCCACAATCTGCGTGTCGCATGCCCCATTATCACATGTATTGCACAAGTAACTTTCCAGTTTGTTTCCAGTAATGATGCCAAGTACATGTGTTTCGTTTAAGTTCTATTCATATTCTTTGCTCTGTGCTGGAACATATTTCTAAATCTTCCACTTCTACATCTTGTAAAGTTCTAAAATGAAGAAAGATGGAAATGTAGTTCATGGAGTTAGCTGTCATCACTGTCAATCACAGCATTCATTAAAAACTGTTACTGTGAGATACTGAGTGCGTTCAGTGACAAAGGATCGGAACTATCTCACCTGATTTATTCGCCATCTTGGAAATTTTTAAGCTTACAGCTTGAACACTTGAGGGTGCACTTTAGATACAAAATAATGAGCTGAACTGGTGGATTGTGAGAGGCAGCAAGTATCCAACATTTCCTCCCCACTAAAACTGTAGAGTCCACATTTCAAGTTTCAAATGCCCAGTTCAGCTGTTTGAATTGTATACTGAACTTAGCTGGTTTCATTTGTGTGTTTATGAGGATAGGGAATGTTATACAAAGTGCAGTTTCTTTTGTTTTTGCTTCACTGTCAAACACTGAGTATTATGGAATCTCAACATGAGTTTCTTAAAACTTTTTTTTTGGGGTTGGTTGTTTAACTAAAACTGAACTTAATTTCCCTTTCTCTCTCTTTTTTTTTTTCAACTTAAACTAACTTAACCTAACTTAAAGTAGGGTGGCCACCCAAGCCTGTGGGGTGTTATGAGTGTAAGGGTTTAGAGATCCAGCCTGTCTGGTGGTTTGTGTTTCCTCTGTGGGTAGGCTAGGTGGCTCTGACGTTGGGTTCATGGAAGTAGTCAGTGGATCTGCTTCAGAATGGATGACTGCTGGAGTCTGCATGGATTGAGTAGGGGTTAGAGAATCCGGTGTCTTCTGGTCAGTGGTGTCTGGAACAATCTGGGGCACTGGGTCTTGCTGGATCATCTCAGGCTGCTGGTTGAAGATGTGTGGTTTCCCAGTATCGGCATCAAGAAGCTGATCAATGTGTCTGTGCCAGATGGAGTCTGGGCCGACTTGAACCTCGTACGACAAGGGCCCAGTTTTGTTTTACATCCAATGAGGCTGACAAGTGCTGAAACTTTTTGCTCATTAACAACTCCATTGGCTTCAAATACTGCTTGAGATGCTCCACATATGTGGGCCAGTCCTCTTCTTTGCTGTTAAATGGGTCAATTCGACCAATGAGTCCCGACACCATAATGTTCCCCGACTACACACGTGTGTATGTTCACGTATTAGCAAAACCTGACAGTGGTCCAGCAGCACAGTACCATATCACTGGCAGCTGCTACACAACACATGCAGTCGGCAAGGCTTAAATATGTTAAATATAGACCCGTATGCTCTATACAGACACTATGCATTGCATATAATAAGTCACAGTGGTTCAAGGGTTAAGAAGCATTTGAAAGCAAATGTGCGTTTGTATCCATTCAGTATCAGATTGTATAATTGTCATGTAGAGAATGTAGAGACCTTTCTTCACATAGTTTTTCTTTTCATGTTTTAATGCTCTCATGAATGGTTGGCCCAATTGGAGTGAAACCTTATATGTCAGTATTCCATCATGTGTTACAGATAAAAACTGAGCTAGGTGATGTTATAATAATGTCATCAATTGAATTTTTTACAAATTGTGTTTTTTTTATTTTAAAATTTTTGCAACATATCTTTCAAACTAAGCAAGGTGTTTAAAAAAGACTATGCCATTCAGATGTGGAAGTAGTTCAAAAAATTTTGTGACATCTTTGATGGCATTATCCTTGGAAATTTTGTAGATTTTTTGTCTGCTAATCACCTGTACTCTTTACGCCCTTTTTACTCCACGTTTCCAAGTATATGCATGTTAATTACCTGTGCATGTTAACTTTATATTAGGAATGTAAAAAAGGCCCTATGTTTGTTTTCAAACAAACAGAACATCTCGTTTCTTTCCCCTTTTTTTGTTCTGGCCGTCAACTGTTGCAATTTATTAAATCAGATTGTTTCCAGACTTGCCAAACACTTAGATAACCTGCCAATGGTAGTAATAGAAGAAATTTGTCAGATGACGTTATCAAGAGACACATGGCATTAGATTAAAGGTTCAGTTTTTCTCCATAGGTTTTTGTACACGTTCTTCCACAGCCCAAGAATTTTGTCCTTTTGTCATTTTCAGTTGGCTTCTTATATTGTACACACTTAGACATATATGCGTTAGAGATGAAAGTTGAAGTGACATCACGATGACATCATTTGGTGTCAAGTTGCAGAAAATTAAAGGTGTAATTTTCATATCCACGTGTTTTTTGAAGTACATGCACGAATGTGACATCATCCGATGATAGGTCACTCATGTGACATTAAATCTGTACCCTACATCAGAGCACAAGTACATAGAAGTAGTGATTGGGTTAAAACCTTACATGTACATGTACTTGTACTTAGTTGGAAATCAGTGGTTCTTAACACTGGATTACAAATATTCCTAACAGTCTGATTTTTTGTACTAAAAGTCAAATGGAAATCATGTGACATGAGATTAAAGATACAGGTTTTCTCTATAGGTTTTGGGCACATTTTCCACATCAATAGACTTTAGCATTGCTATTGATATTACCAATGTTACCTGTATTTGTTAAACACATAGTTAAGTAGCTAGAAAGGGTCCCAGGAAAAAATTATATCAGGTGTCTCTGACATGACCTTAAAGGTTAAAATTGAAACATTTAAAACCCATGTGTTCAGTGATTGTTACACTATTTCTTGTTAATTTTACTTGATTAATATTTGTATTGTCACATGAGTGTCATTTTAGGCAGATACCAGCACGTTATAAATCTTATTACTATTATAATTATTAAAATTATAGCTTCTGAACTACACACTGTACATGTTTGATGGGGTTGACATCTTGCGGGTACTTTACAGGGAAGTGTATTGACATGTGTGATAATGATGTCATCAGGTGACAAGTCACATTACATTTAGGTACACTTTTACATGCACTGTCTGACTTGGTTGAAACCTTGCTGGTACTAGTAATAATTAGACAAGGAAGTGTTGGAGATGAAAATTTTCATCATGTAACAATGATGTCATCTGGTGACAATTAACGTGACATTAAAGGTGCACTCTTCAAACTTTTAAATCTGTTTAATCACAGGAATATGAAACATTGTGCAGTAAGTATCACCACTTGTTGCAGAAACGAAGCACTGTTCTGTTTGTACCCAAACACATTTCTTGTTTGGTCAGTTTGGTTAGGTTGGTTTAGATCAGGTTGGGGCTTTTTCGTTTCTTCAACCATACAGAGCACCTTTGTAGAAGCAAAAGTGAATCTACTTGTTCTAACCCTGATAGTCATAAATCTTCCAAAATCCTATATCATTTCTTTCATCACTTTAATTATACCCTGAGTATTGGGGCTGAAGGCTCTCTTTCTGTTTTTGATTTTGGATTCAGTTTGAATTCTGATTGAGGTTTGATTTATGTTGTTCACAATAACTCTAATAGTCCTCAGTCCTCCAACAGGTGAAGGGTTGAGGACTGATAGGGTTAATGTTTTGGCTTCATTTTCAGATTTTAATTTAGCTGTTGCTTTTTTAGATGATATATAAGTTTTAAAAATGTCTTTGTGTTGTATCCGCAAAGTCAGAAATTCATCAATTTGTTCCTCTCACTAATGAACTGTTTTTGTGTCTTCATTTGAAATTGTTACTAGAATGATCTTCAGCCTTGCCAAGGTTCCCAAAGACTTTAATTCCTACCTGTTGGCAATTTTCCTTGTGAATCTGTTGCTGTATGTGGCATTTTACATCATTATGAAGGTACTCTTTTGTATTGTACAGAGATTATCTATAGGGTTTTGCGAGACGAAATGTTGAATAGTGTGATTAGTGGTGGTTTTAAGCTATCCATCTTGCATACTTTTCTTCTTTCATAAAGGAACCAGAAATGAATTGTTCTAGGAATCACTTTTTGTGTATCTCTGTACTGTTCTTCCATGTATGAAGACTGTTCGACATCTTTTTTTGAGTTACTTGAACTGAAGGGTGCACTTTTTTTAAATAATAAAAAATTGACCAAGCATTTCTGGACAAGTGAGGGTGCTTTTGCTTTGATGTAAATCCAGGAAGACATGCTTCAGGTTGCATGTTTTCATATTCAAATTGTGAATCCCAAATTTGCTATCTGGGAATATTTCTGTGAAAAGGATTTTTGCTGGATTATTGCCGTATACTTACACAGCAGTAAATTGCCAAAGAAACTAAAATCTGCCAAAGCAGTGGTCAAACAAATCTAGAAATGTTCTGTGCACAAATCAGTGCAACATTGAGATCTAGTGCCTTGGATGACTGTTTTGTTCATGGATATGCAAATATGCAATAGCATAAAGACCAAAAAATCATCAAAATACAGGTTAAAATTGCAAAATAAAAGTGCAATTTCAAGGGTTTTAGTAAAATTTATACAAATATTTCTATTTCCTGGTTGCTTTAAGTTGCTAAGTTGCTAATAAGTTACGAAAAACACAAATCTTATGTGAGAGAACTATTATGCACCAGTATAAACTATGTGTATTTCAAGCATGATGGGACTTGGCTGACTACTAAAGTATGACCAAAGTGTAACAAAGATTTCAATGCAAGACTTACACAAGGCAGTCATGTGGCTAAAGTTGCAGACCATTGAATTTTCTTTTCTTTTGTTTTTCATATTGTTTTCACCTGTTCCCAATCTAAGCAAACTGAGGATTGAGATTGATGATGTTTACAGTGTTGTTTTAAGGCATACTATTAACCTCAACCATTTTTCCTACATCCTATGTAGTTAGGGTTGACAAAAAGAGAGGCTGATACGTGTAGGTGTTCTTTTCATTTTTATAATTAATGCAACTTCCCTGTTCTTCAATTTAAAACAAAAATAGGTTCGATATGGAGAAAGGTTGATCCCTGCAGTTGTTGTCATTGTTGTAATGGCACTTGTTGTTTGGGGGTTGGCACTTAACTTCTACTTCAGAGCACTCACTGGATGGGAGGTATGTAGGTTTCTTACATTTCTTAATCTCAAAGGTTCTACCTAGTACCAATGCTATTAAGATTAGATCTTTACATGAACAGTAATACCTGTCTCTTAAGGATTTGAACCTGGAAAAGTCAAGTACAAAATCAAAGCAGAAACAGATGTGACCCAGTACATCAAAATCAGGAATATGTGGTCACAAAGAGAATTTCATAAGCTTTCAACTGGTACACATTACATTACATGTGCTGGTGGTAACCTTTCATACGTGCACTTCCAAAATATATAGAAACCACCACATTGGTTGTGTCAACATTTACTTGCATCCCCACTTTACTCGGCCATTATGTAAAACAGCCTCAGTGACTTATTCTTGATTACAATGTACCGGGTCACAAATACAGATTTTCTTTAAATAGTTGACAGCTTAAAAGTTTTAAAACAGGGGTGTGGTTTCTGGAATTTCTGTGAGACTATCCGGAATTTCTGAGAGACTTTCCAGATTTTCATATTGTCAGTGCTTTCAATATGTAACGCAAAGACTAAAATATTTGGTGCGAAACTAAGTGAAGGACTTGCACAAGTTTAGGTTTTTGGCATGTGCTTTTGCATTGTTACTCCCCCTGGAAATGCACCAGATACATTGGTAATAGTCCATTGAATGGAGGGGGTATCATTGTTAAAACATAGGGACCCAGGCCAGTGGTATGATCGTTGTGTGTATGTACATGTACTGTACGTACTGTACGTTCACTGTGTGTGTATGCACGGTACAAATGTTGTCGTTGCTTGCACTGTCGACAACTTGCATCCGTCTGCCATTGCGTTTCGTTTCGTTCTCGTGGTGGTCTGATGTCGTCGACGTCCATCAAAAATGTCAAACAAGGTAGTAGGTAGGGAAGGGGATCTGAATGTAGACAAAAGATTCAAGAATTCTTGGACATTTTCCTGGCTGGAAACCGAGGTGGACAGAAAATTAATCAAGGGGAAATCGATATATTATCGTGACTTTCTTGTGAAAATAGACAAACTTGGGTACTGCAAGTGCATCTGTAAGAGACAGTTTTCAGTTTTAATAAATTGTGATAGAATTTTGTGGATCACTGATAACTGCGCATGTGTGTTACACTTCTAGGTCTTTGATTGTCACCAGTTATAGCTTACACATATGCAATTGAAATGAAAGAGGACAAGGGCTTTGTTGCAGTAAATGTTATAATTTATCCCTCAAAGTAAGAACAGCTCTTGTGGTGGCTTACATGCAGTAAGTCTCCTCCTATAATCAAATAAATGTGCCTCAAATTGTAGGGAAGCTGTGGCCAACTCGACTGGCAAAACCCTCCAACGAATGTTTCATGGATTTTTCATTTTCCCCAAATCACACCCCTAATTAAAGAAATGAAATTGTTATCTTGTGTGTGATGTACGTGAACATATGTATGTGGCTTAATCCTTTATAGGCTGAGGTGGGGTGCATTTGACCTCCCTATGGAAATTTTTACAAATACTTCCAGACCACTGCCAAGATCGATCCATTTTTTCATGACCCTTTTTCCTTGTATTATTCTGCAACTTTAGATTCCAAAGTAAAAAAAAAAAATTAGACAAGCTATTTTCTGGTTTTATGATAATCAAGAGTTTATTGCCATGTATACAGATGGCTTGAAAGATTTGGACTCTGTCTCCAGAGATGCAATTTGTCAAACAGTCAGAGTCAGGCTTTGTTGATTCAACCCATTCCTACTGTTAAGTTTCCCACCACCAACTATCAACCACACCCTGTTAATAGTTGGGGGTTTGCTCTGAGTGACAAGTGACAAGCAGGGCTGCTGATTGAGCTGACGTCACCTTGGTCCTCCCTGCTCTGTGTGTGTAAGCATCGGAACCTACCGTTTGGGCCAGAGAGAGTGGAGGTCCGTTAACAGGAAAGAGAAGGAAGGAAGCCTACTGTGATGATTCACCACCACTGGTTATGGCTCACTGAGGCCTGTTGGGAGGTGAGCTCATGGATCACCTGCTTAAAGCCAATCGGCTGGTGCATCCCAAGCCCACTGAAGGTCTCTTCATTGTGGGCACTTAGGCATGAATTGGGCAATAACACTTCCTGCGCTGATCGACTTACCATTGTGCTGCCTTGGTAAATGCGCCAGCAGAATGCGGACCCAACTCCGCATCTCCATCATAGCCTACCATGACACACACTGCTTCTGGTAGGCTCACTGAGTCTGTAGGGAGGCAGGCTCGTAACTCATCTGTTGACTTCACCGCTACATGCCTAATCCCACCGGCATCCAAGACCACATCAACAGGGGCACCCAGGTGTGAACCCAGGCGACTGCGCCATTGGAATCAGATTCACTATTGCATCTCTCAAGTCCACATCCCAGGCAGCTGAGCCCAACAGATTTCCACATTGCCGTGGATTTTGCATGCCCCATGTCATTCAGTACTCAAGGTTTTTCATAGGGATCCTCCGGAAGAATGCCTCTGAATATACTGTTACTACAGCTCATCATGTACAGCCCCTTTCCAACTGTGAACCACAGAACAACCACTCTTCCATGGCTTCCACTTATCCAACTCCATCTGTGAAACTCTTCCACAGACTCTCCTGTGTGGCCCTGCCATGCCCTGCACTGTTATCCCAAAGGTTGGCATGTCCATAGTCTTGTTGCCGTAACTGTTATGAGGCCCGACTCAAGTATGGTTTACCGTGAGCTGATGATATTGTTGCAGTGGTGCTACAGGTCCACTCCTCTGGCCATGCCTGGTGTGACTGAAGCAGGGAACTGTTCGCTTCTCAAGTGCTTGCGTTCATTGAGCCGAGGAACTCACTTTTGACTGCTGTGCGCAAATCTGGTCAGAACGATTTAATACATGCTGAAAAACTAGCGAAACTGCAAATACGTGCGGGAAGAATTGTATTGGGCAAAAATAAATTTTCATATTCCACTTTAGAGAACCCTTTTGTGTGAACTTGTTGAATTTAGTTTTGTCCAGTTTATTTGGAAAATATCATTGGTGAGATTGTGAACTATTTCTAAATCCACTCGTATTGACATACAGTATTTATCTATCTTGCATCTGTTCGGTATTCACCTTTGTAATATTTCTTTAACCTTTTAAATTTATTTTAATGGCCTACTTTAAATTTTCATTTGTTTTCAGTTTAATAAGTGTTTTACATTCTTTTATAGCTCAGGACCCTGAGGAAGACCACATTAATATCGTGAATTGAGCTATCCTGGTAAAATATCAAAAATAAACAAATAAATAAAACTAAATACTCTGAAACTCCAGGCAGCCTTCAATGCAGTATGTCACTTCTGTACAGCCATCAAGGCAAACTTGTCCTGATTCTATCAGACATCTCAGCAGTGCCCGCATACATGAATCACCAAGGAGGCATGCACTCACTAGGCATCGGCCTCCTGACAAGACAAAGGTTCCCATGGATGTTGAACTCCAGGATTGACCTAAAGGCAACCCATATCCTGGGAGCCAACAACTCCATTGCAGACGTCTGCTCTCAGGGAAGGATTCACCTGACCGAGCAAATTCTGCATCACAACATGGCCGAGTCAATCTTTAAGGTACTCAACAGTCCGCATATTGACCTCTTTGCCTCAACAGAGAACATTCAGCTGCTGATGTTCTGCACCAGGTTCCCTTAGTTACAAGCCTGGGTGACAAACTTTCTTTATTGTAGCTGGAAAAAAATTACTTGCCTATGTGCCCTTCCTCCGTTAGCCTTAATTCCAGCAGTTCTGTCAGAATCGTTGCCATCTTCTCTTCACCCTGTTTTTGGCTCACCAGCCCTGGTGCCCCAGTTAATTAGGCTGCTGGTATAAGTCTACACCAGCAGAAAACAGCTTTCTAAGTCACGGTATGTCAAACAACATGAGTTTCCAACTGAGGCATCTATAACTGCAGTAGCAGTCTTTTTATTATACCTGCTTAACTCAGGATTGTAGTTAGCAATCAAATGCAATTACCGTTCTGGCATTTTGACAATTGACAGTCATTGCTACTGATGGCTTCACTCCCTTGGACAACACTGCCCTCCTTCTTCATACCTCTTTCATGTGTTGATTGAGCATTCCTTTCAACAGCTTATTCCCTGTCTGGTGTCCTTGAGCTCCTTGAATGTTATCTCTCCATACCTCGCAACAAGGTCTTGTCACATACCTCAATGGAGCTGACTTTTCTACTTGTAGCAACCACTTAACTCCAAGCTATTGGAATGCGGATATTATCCATCACAGATGATCTTATCAGATGGGAACCTGATTGCATCTGCTTCATTCCAGCCCTGGGCTCACACATGAAGATCTGATCGGATTCATTTCACAAGATATCTTCATTCCCAACATCATAAAGCACTCTGATCTAATGACAAGCTATGCCGTCCTGTTTGAATTCTCAAATGGTGTTTTACCAGGACTCAAAACTGAAAGTTTACGACTTTAAGGTAGTATCTACCTCACAGACATTCTTCAGTAGCATACTATCGGAGGATATCTGCATGGCAACATTCAACATTCACCTCATGCTACCTGAGCAATGTCTTGCATAGAGAATTCTCCCATAGTATTAATCTCTGCACCAAGTCCTCCAGGACCCTCGCCAGGGTGGACCACCTCCAGATCTATCCGAAGGCTTCCTCCCTTTCTGGTCTGTCATTGATTTAAGCTCACCAGTTGTCTACGACACCTGACCATGTGCATGCTGCATCGCCAACCTATTGTATATGCCCTGCAGGTTTTGTGGGCAGGAGAGGGCGTACTAACATGGGAAGTGATCTAACAGCTTGAGTGCGTGTTTAAAGAATTCGCTCATGCAGTCATAGTCTGGTTCCCGATCCCATTTTCATCGATGCATTCAGACGTAGAAAATTGCAGGGAAGGGGGCGGGAAAAAGTCTAGCGCTGCCAATGTTTTCAGTCACTTTTATGCATGCAGTCGTGCTCATTATAAGCCAGAATCTTGTTTTGATTGGTTTCATCACAGAGACATTTTTATTTATAGCTTGGTTGCAGGAAATTTCAAAACGGCAGCCATCTTGAAAAAATAAAAATGAAAAAGCCCCTCTTCCTCCTCTTTTTTCAAAAATCTGGACGAGAAACAACTTTTTAATTTGGCCTTATTTCCCTTTTCATTATAAATATATCTACTACTGATATCAGAACAAAAACATTACAATTAAAACAAACATTAAAAAAAATTAAAAGATGAAATACATATTGCATTGGCACAGTGTATAATTAGAGCATATACAAATTTCTTATGTGAAACGAAAAATGTAACCAAAGAACAATTAAATAATCACTGTGAATATTTTATTATGTTTCATTTCAAGTGAGTTGGGCATTTTTGAAGATTTGTGTACATAAAATTTGGGGACTTCACTTGGTAATTAATTAAGGCAGTAAATTTAGGTAAATAGAAAAAGAGGCCACGTAGAAGGACGTGCGTCATATGCTTATATCATATGCGCTCAGGGTATACTGTACACTTACTGAGCATAATATGCAAGACGCAAGTCGTTTTGTGTGGCCTCATTTTCCATAAATTTATGCTTGGCCAGTCAACGTTTAAAACTGGCTCAGGAGAATGATTAGGGCTACAGTAATGCCTTAGCCTGCACCGGGCCTAATAAATTTAGTGTATGACCTGTCAAACACTTTTTTC